>BQNB010066104.1:0-19707 GCA_026074375.1 Tanacetum coccineum
GTCTCCAACACCAACCCATGTTGCACCACCACCTAAACTTCATTTTGTCGTTCCGATAAAACTTGAACCTCAAGAACTTCATCCACTTCAAATGTCACCAAATGATCCTTATGTTTAAACCATGGATAATTGGCCATCGGGCCCCTCTAATCCATCTCCACCACCACGTGTCTCTAGACCACCTCCCGGTTTTCCAAATCTACCACCCGGATTTAAACCATTGCCATCAACCTAAACGTTTTTGTCAACATTAACAACAATACACTTCTCCTCAACAATAATGCACCTCTACTAGAAAATATTCACCATCCACCACCAAATCTTAGAAATCAAGATTTTCTCAATCCTCCAAACATTTTGGATTTTGTTCATCCAAATGACATGCCTCACCTCCACAACATGTTTTGTCAATGTCGTAGCACCATAAGGCATGAAATCCAAATGCTCCAAAACCATGTTAACTACATATTCTCCTATATTCGACACCACCTCGGCCCTTCATTACACCCACCTTACTTTCCGAATTAGCCACATAATCACCTCACCTCACCCCTCGGATTATATGGGAAAATGTTATCTATCCCAAGATTTAGGATTTTTAATTGTTTAAGCTTATCATGTAATGGCTTTTACGCCAAATTTTATGTTTTATCCCTTATAATGGATTTAACATTATTTTTATATGTTGTGTTGATAATGGATGTTTATTGCATAAAATGTATATGTGTACATTTGTGATTGTGATATATATATTTGCTTGCCTACTAACTTTGTATTGTAGCAACGCATCCATAGATCGATTACTTGGTGCCCCAAGTAAGGGGGAGCATACACCAAGGGGGGCACTCATTATTTTTTACTTTGCATTCGTAACCATGTGACTTAGCATTCGTCAAAAACAAGACTTGCAAGATTCGCCTCTACAACACTTTTTGCTTCGACAAAAAGGGGGAGAAGATATGTAAACTCATCTACTAAATACTTATTTAGTAACTTTTAAATAAGCATGAGTTTATATTTTGTCATCATCAAAAAAGGGGAGATTGTTAATACAAATATTCACGCAAAAATGATATTTATATTTAATGATCTTCATGTTATGAGAATAACAAATATAATGTCATACTACGTAAAAGTTTAAGTAAACAAATTATTTAGTCGAAAGTTTACTTGACGCCTATAAATCACTTAAGGTATGAATATGACATTATTAAACATAGTTAATGATCAAAGAAAAATATTATCATTTGCATAAATCTTTTCTAATCAAATGATTTAAGCTAACACATGATTAATTATAAGCTAGTTATATTAATCATGTAAGACAAAATAAGATTAACCATAAGTGGAAACAATCTTTTCAAATCTTCCCAAATCTAGAAAATCTTTCCTTATTGGTGATAAGAAATATTTTCTTCTAGAAGAATCTATTAAACTAGTTTTAATAAGTACAAAACAGTATTTTGTATAGATTTGAGGTTAATCACAAAATGACAAATATTGTCCTAGCTCCACCCACGGATCCACCAAAAGCACTGGACGGATCCAGGAGATGGGGGATCTGTGGGTCGCACGTTTGGTTCCCCTGGGACAGATTTGAATTTTAAATGGTTGCCTATAAATACCAACCTCATTCTTTCATTTTAAACAACTCTTGACAAATATTTTTCTCATACATATTTTATCTTTTATATATTCTTTGATCATTATACTTGTTACATAATCCATTACAAGTGATCAACTCATTCCACTCTTTAGTGAAGAACACTCAAGAAGACGTCAAGCTTCAAGTGTTAATAGTTTAGTTGTGTCATCACGTTTGTGATAATCATTCATCTTGTATATCTTGTGTTGTGTGTATCATATGTGTATGATAGGTTAGTATTTAGGCCTCAAAATACATAGTGTGTTAGATTGGTTATATCTCAAAGTAGAACTCGGTATTTAGCTTAGTACCGGAAAAAGTATAAGCGACGTGTACGGTTTTCTCCGCCTAAAGGGAGGTTGTTGACATAGTAAAGATAACTCTCAAGTTGGTACTTGGGGAGTGGAGAAGGGCAAAGAGGTGCTTCGTAGCCGAACCACTATAAATAAATGTGTTATCGGTTTGATCTTTCTTATCTTTACTTGCTTACATTTCGTAGTTTATTTATTTACTTATTGCATCGCTATCATATACACTTGTGTATATCTCTCGAATTCACAGAAGTCGACAATCTAAGTTTTAATTTCAAAACGGTAAAAACTATTCAACCCCCCTTTTAGTTTCCACACACTCCAAAATTATAATACATTAAGCACATCATAATACAATCAAAAATTAAGCAGTAATTATATACATCAAAAACTTCTTTATAATAGGAATTTGTTTCTTAAGTAATGATGAAGAATAATGACTTATATCACACAAAAGCACTTATAAATCACCCTTTTTAACGATTTTGCTTGGTTTCTTTTGCACAACACAGTACCACAAGGCAATAGCAACTAGAAACACCCAAACTTTAACATTACAAACATCAAAATTTAGAGAACTTAAAAAAACGAGCTAGGAACCTTCAATGGAACACTTTTCGATCTAAAACAAGCAAGAACTTACACATACACACGATCTAATCATCCTATGAGCTCTGATACCAATTGTGGTATATCATATATTATAACACGGGGTCGATTCTTGGACTTGGCTAGTTTCTAGAGAGAGAGAAACACATGAGAGAGATTTTCTAGTGAGAGAAAATGTGTTTAATAAGTAAAGTGAAAAAATGACTAGCTTACCTCTTCCAAGGTTGGAAGAGGCTTATATAGTTCTTACATTATACCGGGTATTAGTACCCGGTTTAATACCGAAAATCATACAATTAACTATTAAACTACGAGCTATAATAAATAGTAAAATACACGGGGTAACCGAGTCTTTTTCTAATATCTAACATAATGTAATCAGAAAATGATCATATACATCAGATCTCGAATTCATTATGCACTTAAAAATTCTGAGTATGTACTTATTGAAATTAAATTCTTTATTTACATATCATAATGTATAAAGCACTCCAAAATCATAACACATTCAGCACACCATAATACAATCAAAAATCAAGCAATGGTTATATACATTAGAAACTTCTGATTGGAATTTTTTTCAGATCGTGAATTCATTGTGTACTGAAACAATCTGATTATGTATACATTGAAATTAAATTATTTATGTACCAATACATTTGACCATTCTTCTTTATTGTTCAAATTTGCAAAATCCTCGACTTTGAATAAACAATGAACGCCAACTTGCTATCCACGGACACTGTAGATACACGGATACATTAAACATTAACATTTAATTCATCAGAGTTCAATAAATACATCAAAACTTCTTACAAAAAGTCAGAATTCAAAAATTTTGTAATTGATAAATTTAATATTACTAGAAACTGTTTCTTATTTGACCTCAACCTCATTAAATTCTTTTGGTTTAGTCCTGTACAATACGGAGTTTATGCTTTAGATGCATTAACAAATTTAAAAAATATTTATTTTATAAACAACCTCACCAAATATAAATAAAAAATAATGTATTCTGAAAGTGAGTACATACATTGGAATTCAATAATTACATCAAAGCTTATTTAACTCTATACTAAGGGCCCGTTTGGTTGCATACGTGTTTAGGATTAAGATTGGGATTATGATTTGGATTTGGTTTTAATGTGGGTTTTGAATTAAATGAAGAGAAAGGAAAATAAATATAATAATATATTTTATATGTTATAAATGAATATAGTTTATAAATTTAAAAATAATATTATGATAAAATGAAAATAAAATAATATATGAGTGGTTGATGTAAAAACTAGGTCCACATAAAATGAAAATATATCAAAAAGTAGACAACCTTATAAGGTTTTACACAAGAAAAATAATAAGGACTCATCCTTATTTTTGGGACCCACAAAACCAAACCAAACAACTTATTTTTCCATCATCTCTAAATCCTAATCCTAACCCCTCAAACCAAACGCACCCTAAATGTTGAGTTGACTTGGTTCAACTCACAAAATGAATAGTACCCAGTTTTATATTGTTTGATAAAGTATTTTACTCCTCAGTTCCTACTCACAAATCAGTTAGTGGGAATGTTAGTTGGTTTTTTAATCCTGTATATGCTTTTAGTGGCTTTGTTAGTTATTATTCTAAATTTTCTGGGTAACTAACTTTGTTAGTGGGATACTTGATCTATGTTTCTTAAATCTGTAAACCATTAACTTTGTTTTTTTATATGTGTAAGCCATTAGTGCCTTTTGACTCAACGCGTGTCTTGTGACTCATAAACAAATCCATCTCCCATTTTTGTTTGTGTCATAATCTCATAAATCGTTCCTTTTTTAAGAGCGGTGAGGTAATTTAATCGAACAAGGGAATCGACCGCTGACACGACTATAATATGCAATTGATGTCGCTGTCATTGATACGCAATCCAATCCTTCGATTTTTACAGGTATTGTTCATTTGAGTATGGTTTAATTGGTATGGTTTAATTTAGGGTTAGGGTTTATCATCAACCTTTGTATTTTTTTACTTCTAACCTATTCATAACAGCTATGTTAATTTGGGTTTTTAGGTGATACTGAGTAGTTTAAGGATGCTTTAGTTAAAGGGGGTGTTTGGATTGGCTTATAATTTTGAAGTGATTATGTTATTAAAAGGAAGTGATTTTAGTCAGACCGGATATTTGGTTTGTTTTTAGGTACTGGAATGGTACTCTCGACAAGTTTGTTGTCCTTCGGATATTTGGTTTGTTTTTAGGTACTGGAATGGTACTCTCAACAAGTTTCTTGAAGCTTCCATGATCATGTAAGTTCATCTAAAACAATTCCTGGGAAATTATTTTTTTAATTTTGTTTCATACTCTGTAGTGGAATTGCCAGTCTAGTATTTATCGTGATTTTGATATAAAAGGTTTGTTGCGTTTATGTTTTCAAGTACATATTAAGTAAAAGCGGTTGTAGTGATATGTATATGCCGATGTTTGCTGTAGTGGTATGTAAACAACGTGTTAACTATTCCACTTACATTTAATAAAGTGGCCAAATTTGGGTGGGTTAGCTAAAGAGTCAAATTGGCTCGAGTGTGTCGTAATTGGTCGTGGACTCAGGAAGGAAAACAAATAAGTGAAATAGTAAACGTTCGGTTTAACTACCAAGCTAGTTAATAAAAAGGTTAGCGACCGACCAGTATGGGATCATGGTGTCATAATTTAACATGATTCGGTTCAGATTTACCATTTTCGCAACAAGCAGAACTATTAATTTAAACTGTCCATGTTTCCTGATATTCTTGCAAGGTTTGATCTTTTGTACCATTTGCGTGACATGGTAAATAAAGTTATAGAGTATGCACAGCGTGGGTAGATTCTCTTGAAGTTGAAGGTGACGATAAATATTTCGTCATGACAAAGACAGAAAGCGAAGCAATGTACAAAAACAAAGAGAGACTTGAATCTGTAAAAGTTGCTTCTATCCCTGCAGTAGTTGGCACCTTAGCAGACTTACCCGTTTCACTAGCTCAGATAACTGACACATCCCAACTTAAACTTCTTTCGGCAATCACTCCCAATAATAATATTTTTTTTGTCTGTCCTGTTTGAAATACATAACAGCTGTGATATGTTCTTTTTGAGTTACGAAAAGCTGAAGCTGATCAACAATGAAGTACACTCAAAATATGCAGGTCTCATTCAGAATTGGGTAGCATATTCGCGCGGTAGTTGGTGCAGGTTAGCAATTTATTTTGTCGTGTCGCCTGCTTAACTTCTATCGGTCATGATTTATTTAATAACTGTCTTAATGTGATTTGTGTCTCTAGGAGCTATCAGGGGGATAATGGATGTTGTTAAGCGTCAGGATTGTCGTTGTAGTCGCGGTGGATGTTTGGTGCCTTTTCTATATTTGTAGGCCTAAAAAGTTACGTGTCTCCTCCCACGAGCGGTCTGTGCTCATATGTTGTTAAACAGATCCCCCTAAATATTCCATGCGCTTTACAAGAATTATGGATTCATTTGTTCAGGGGATATGTGCACAAATATTCCCCTTAACCTATCTAAGCACTAACTCATTATTTTGGTACTTTTCAGGAGATATGTGGCTTGATAACTACTGCTGCAAGGATCAAATAATTATGTTGACTGTTCAAAATGTGATCAACGCCAAATATATTGGCACTAAAATATGATTACGACCGTGCTCACATTAATGAGGTCTTCTGCTGAATGTGCTCGGATAGTTTAAGTGAGTTCATGGATAGGAAGGTTTAATGGCAGGAAAAAATGTAAGTTTTATCTTATCTTTTTCATGAAGGACACGGGTAGAAATCATCATCTGATTTTTTTTATATAATTCCATACCATAGGAATGCAGATGTTACTTTAAAACAACAATTAGAAGATACTGAATCGCTATCCGAGTCTCTAATTGACCAACTATGCACATAACAGACCGCAACTAAGTTAGGAGTTTAGTTAGACTACATGAAGGGCAGTCACACCAATCAATTAGTATTTCTCATGTTTTTATAATTTGTTATAAAAAAATTAGAATAACCATCTAAAGGCTTTACACCTGAAACGTTCAATTATATCAGCTTTCACATTGGGAGAAAGGTCAAGGGTAAGCTACCTTTTGAAACTGTAAGTTAGATGGCTAAAGAATAAGGTAAGTGAGGTGTGAGCTAGGGATGTATCCAACATCAAATCACGGAATCGATAAAGGGTTTTCAGCTCAAAGAAGAATAAAATATAATATTAGGATAACAATAATAAAACATATTGGTAGTTTGAATTAGGGGGTGTTTGGTTAGTGCTTATACAAACAAGTATACTTCTTAGTTCTTGCAAGTACTGAATGCCTTAAGTCGAATTTTCAAGGATTTGTAAACATCTCAGTATTATTGGTGATACAAGTAGTTTTCTGTTAGATATGACTGTCGATATAATTGGGTTTATTATACCTTTGGTTCTTTTATTGATCATGATTTAGTGTAAAATCAATGCTACATGCTATAGTAATTTGCTTAGTACGTATATTAGGATTAAGCGTTTGACGTGTGTTAGCAGCGAATAATTCCAACTGCTACCAACCTCCCATTTTTTTGTATTAATCGGGTTCCTTAACGTATACTCCGATTAATACAGCAATGGCTGCAACTAGATTATAGATAGTTACATAAACTCAATTAATACTGATATGAATCTCATGGTAATCTGTTACACTGACACACAACATTCTTACTTTTTTTTGCAGGATGTTTGTCCGATAATTCTATTGCTATTTGTTGCTGACACTTGACACGCGTTTGCATGGCTGGTGTGAAACAACAACAGCATAGAGTAGCAGCAGTAGAGGTATCCAATTAAGGCTCGGCATTTGGCAATGCTAAAGTAGGAAACAAATTTGCCCTGATGATTTGTGACAACGGAATTCGCTGCTATCATCGCGTGTATTGAAGGTATGCATCAATGTGATACAAATATAATGAAATACGCTTACGAAAGTTGGCACAACTTTCGGCCATATTACAACTTTTGAAGGTTAGCACGAATGGCTTTATAAGAAGGGATTAGACTGCTTCTAGGTATCCATTATATCTATCGTTAATAGGTTACTGATCTACTGTTATAATAGGTTTATTAGGCTGATTAGTGTTAAAATTTAGATTATGTTAGTACAACATTAGGTTACTGTTATAACTTACCTAATGGGTTGATTAGAGTTGTGAGTTGCTGATAGTCAACAAGTTAGATTGGCCAAACTTTTGGGCATATTACATCTTTTCAAGGCTAGCATGAGTGGCTTTATAAGAAGGGATTAGGCTGCTTTTACGCATTCATTATATCTGCCATTAATAGGTTACTGATCTATTATTGTAATAGGTTTAACAAGCTGATTAATATTAAAAATTGGCTTAAGTTAGTACAACATTAAGTTACTGTTACTAATTTAATCGGTTAATTAAAGTTGTGAGTTGCTGATAGTCAACGATTTAGATAAAAAAATGAAGTGAATAGGCCTAACAAAATACATTCCTAAGCTATGAAATTATAAGAAACCATGCTTATGTAATATCATGACGAGGGGTCAGTTGGTTCCCTGCATTTTTGTAGCAAGACTAATCTTAGATGGTCAAAGAGAAACTGTTCGACTAAAGTATATATGTAAATGTACGAGACATAAATACCATAAATAAAATGGTATAAAATTTTAGAGACAGAAACACCATATAAAGTATATATGTAAATGTAGAGACAGAAATACTAAAGTATATACGACTAACTATGCACCATACTGCATTTACGAAAACCTTGCTTAGTTACTATTATTCGGTAATTCATAGTTTTGTGTGGCTAAACTAAAAAAGAGACATAAATACCATAAAACTGCTAGATCTGGAAAGCTTTGTCATAGGCATCTACAAACGATGTTACTGTTTATTATGTTATATTTGAGTTTCTTAGTTACTAGGTATAATGCTAACACACTTCACTAACAATGTAAGACATTAGATTACTGACACTTCAACTTACTAAGTTTTCGGTGCTTGATATTAACATTGTAGACTTCAAGTAGCAAACATCATATTGAGCAAACAAAGGACGACGAGGCCAATGAAATTGCAATAGGAAGGTTTTTAAAGCTTCTAGAAAATAACAGGACACCGTTAGATATTCAAGAGAATATCTCACTGAAGCAGCAAATGCTTTTTGTTTGTCTAAGTTTATATGTTATATGATTTGGCTTAAAACATGCTGTCAACCCGAAGTACCCATCTAGCTCACGTGTCCTTAGCTTATAGAACAACGCCACTGAAGTTTAGTTTTTTCTAGCTAATAATGCGATGTTACAGCTTATTATGTGCTTTCTCAAAATTATGTATTGACATTTATCTCTCTGAGCAAGTTCAAAGTTATGAATGGGTATACCGGCAAAGCTATTATATGACAGATTTATTAATTTAGTTAAGAAACATGGTTTGGAGATTTCTCAGCCTTGACTTGAGCCTAATAACGGATTAACTTGGCAAATGATAAAGAAGAGAGGTGATAATAGGTCTGCCATTTCTTATTGCTGTTACAGAAAAATCAGTACTATTCTCATGCTTTTCATTAGAGTTAAGCTACTTAATGGATCCCAAGTTTTTAATTTTGGAACTTACATGTGCGATTAAGTCGAGAATCGGAGGAAGGACTGTGATTGACGGTGTTAGCATAATTGTTAGGATCAACCGCATAAAAGGCATAAAAGGCATAAAAGGCTGTGTAGTAATTGATACCAATGAAATCATATGATCCTTAACCAGATTTGATTCTTCAACAAATAACATGGTTACTCTCACATGTAAGTTCCAAGGAAATATTTTCAAGTACAAATGATTCACCCACAAAATAAATAATCTTACCCATTACCATTTAACTACAAAAAGATTTGTATATTTAAATTTAATCAAAAAAGCATGTTGCAACTTTTTTAGCATATTTAAATTGTTCCCATTTTTTGTGCTATATCAGGTTCAATAGATGGAAGACAGCTCCTTGGTATTTAAATTTGCAGCTGCTTAATTGTTGAGATTCTAAGGCGTAATTGCAGCATGGTGCATAGTTAGCCGTATTTTGTTTTACCATGTAACAAAGGTTTTCATCTTTAAATCAATTAGCATTGAGAATATTAAATTCTTAGCTTAATTGAATAAGAATATGATTATGTGAAGCTATAATATACAATTTGTGCTGAAGCTGAAATCCACTGTTGATGATTTTATCATAAAAAGTGCTGAAGCCCTTTGAATATGAAGCTTTTGTTACAAGCATCTCCGACTCTAAGACCGTTCCATCGTTTGAGGTGCTGCGGACTAAGGTCCTTAACCAAGAATCGCGTCATCATAGCATACAATCAAATACTTTGAATTTTTCCGTAACGTAGCTATCACAATACCCTACCACAACAATGTCTTCAAAACGTACCGCAGCGAAGCGCGGGTATCAAAAACTTGTTTCGAAAAATTATTATATCCATCAGAAACATGCATTAACAAATTAGAAAAAAATATTTATTTATATAAACAACATCATCAGAAACATAACAGTTTAGGAATCTCTGAATTTTGAAACCTTAACAACATCATCAGAAACATAAATGGCAAACCTATCAGAACAAATTGTTCTGTTTTTACTAATACACCATATGCAACTTGAATACCCCAAGCACATATTTGAGATATACAAAAAATGTTGATCCCACTTGAATGGATTTTGAATTCCTTAACTTGTGTAAGGTTTAGTTATGCAAGATAAATCCTACACAACTATGATAGAAACTTTGTTTGATAATACTAAAGATTATGCGAATCTAATCTTTATTATAATAAACTTTTCCTTCAATGAAATAGTAATACTAATAAACCACATATTACACAAACAAAAAAGCTTCATTAATTTACTTACAATACACTAACTATATTAGGTGTTACAAAAACATGAAGCTTATAACTATATCAAAACAAAAATTTTTCTATGATGTTTAACTCTATGCCCTAGGACCTCCTTTTTATACACCAAGATCCTAACCGCTACCAAATATTTTCCTATTTATCAAGATCTTTTTAAAAAACAAATACTTTATACTATCCGTTTACAAAAATATCTAACATATCTCATAAGCAATCTTTTTTCACTGAGCATATCTTTATCCTCTCTTGACAAAAAACTCTTTCAGTATCTTAATCTTTCAGCAGTTTGTAACTTTGAACTAGCACAATAACATCTGAACAAGCATAGAACATATACCCCAGCATCATTAACATGACAACGCAACATTAACTACATAGAATATTTTCTCAATCTTCAACATCAGTACTTAACTTTACGCTAACATTACTCAACAAATACAAGCAATAGTAACCTAGCAGTAATAATATAGCTACAGACTAAGTTACAACTACAAAGTAACTAAGTTACACAAGCTACTAACTAAGTATATTTTTCCTAAGTTAATGAACAACACAAAGTTTTACTTAGCAGCCAAAACTCTAACCTGGCATTCAGTAACCCCCTCCCTTTAAAATATCACCAAGAATGTCTTTTAATCCCAACAAATCAACCCCAAAAACATGTATTCTCCTTCAAAATCATCAAATTTCTTCATTAAAAGCGTCATTAATCACCAGGAGGATGCTTTTAAACACTTTATTGATTCTTGAGCTGCTTTGTGATGAGCTTAAGAAGCTGATAACACATTTCATTCTAATGATCAGCTTGCAGCTTCTTATTTAGCATCTTTGTGATTATAGCAGGTGTAAGAGGATATCTCTTCTCTACCAACATAAAGACATGCAGACTTTGAAACCTTACAAAGTGTACTCCACAGGAATCAAATAGCTTCCAAACCAACACTTTGTTTCCTTGTAAATTCCTCCGCACTGTAACTTCTACATGATGTTCAAACATTGTCTTTAGATCACCTCATAACACTCTCTCATAGCCCTCTTCTGGCCTTGTATACCCATGCTTTGCTTTTACCAATTTCCACAGAGTTTCCAAATCTTCCCTGTCAAAACTCCTAAGCATCTGAATAAAGGCTGAGTACCTCTTTGAACTTCCATCAGCACTTATAATTTGATAGTAGCTGATCTTTCATTTTTTAAGGATCTTCCAGTCAACAATGCTTGGAGGCTTAGTAGCTAAAGGTATAGCATCAACTGCTACTTCCTCTTCATCAGGAATGGCTTTCATCAGACTTTGAAGTTTAGTTGTTTCTTTATCCTCAACTACCTTCTGCTTCTTTGCCTTCTCTTGTTCTTGCTCATCTCCTGCTCTCTTTGAACTGTTTTCTTCTCTTATCTTACTGCCTTCTGCTCTTACTTCACTACCTTCAACCAATTATGTGTCCATATCTACAAATGTGTTTACCTTTTTCATAGCTTTGTCAAATAATTATTGAATATTGGCAAAGGACATGTTCTTTAAGTCTTTGGGCTTCCATCCTGCCATATTCTTCAGGTAAGTACACATAATACTCCTTTCTTGAGCTCTTGTAGGTGGCATGTTCCTCTTTTCTTCTGCTCTTTTTGCAGCAAAGTGTTTCTTTCTTGCTTCTAAGAGTTGTACAAACAACTTTGACTTCTCTTTAATACTCAACTCTTCTTGTTCTTCTGCTTGCATTTGTTTAGCCATTTGATAATCAGCATCAATCTTTGCTTGAATATCATTCCATTCTTCAATCAAGGCTACATTTGCTTCATCTTTTTCCCTTGCAAGCCTCACTTCCTCATCAAATTCAGCTTGTAATCTTATAGCTTCTTGTTCATCAAAGCTGATTTGATCTTTCTTCTTTATCTTCAAAGGTTCTTCAACCATTATACCTTTACCCTTGTCCTTTGAAGGAATTGTTGTTGTTGTTGTTGTTGATTCACTTAGCTCTTACATAACAACCCCTTTTGTCTTGGGTCTTGCACTCTTTAACTCTACAGTGTTTGAGCCAAAGTAATTTCAACATTAGTTATTGTAGCAGCAGTTGGACTAGCAGTACTAACTTCAACATTAGCAGTAGTAACTACTTTACCAGCAGTAGTAACTAGATCAGCAGTACTAACTTCCTTTTTATCCATATCATGTCTTGCAAACACTTTTTCATTATTAAGAACACTTGTATCAAACATTAGATCATCATCATGCCTCCCCTGAGTGTCATTAACCAATGTAATTCTTGCATCAGTATCAATATCATCAATTTTCCTCCCTTGTTTGGATGCATCCTCCTGATCACCCAAACTGGCTTCATCAGAGGATTCAACCCTTCTTGATAAACCGACCTTGTATAGTCTTTTAAGCTTGTGAGTTCTTGACTTATTTTTCTTTTCTAACTTCTTGACCCTTCTTTTCAAACTAGCTATCTTACTTCCTTAAGTGGTCTTTGTTGTTTCCAAGTCAATAACTCTCTGTTGTAGAAGAGTATATAATTCCATCAATTCCTCAAGTTTTATACTATCCTCACCACTGAGCAGTGGATCATTGGAATGTTTAGATACATTCTCCTCAATGAAAGCCTCATCTGCTACATTGGTTGTAGGACCACTAGGCTGAGGTGCCTCAGTGTCCTTTTTCTTTGGCTTCCTAGGTTTTTGTTTCTTCTAAGGTTAAGATGTTGATGGTTGAATAATGATGGGTGTGTGATGGGGATCAGTTGAACTTGCAGAACCTTCACCTAGTTCTTCTAGAGCTTGTACCATCATGGTTGGAAATAAGGGTGTGACTCTTCCGGAAAAACCTTTTCCTTCCCTCTTCATGTTCCCAAAAACCTTCTTGGTGTGGGAGGGTGTAACATAAATCCTTTTATGATTTGACATATCACCAACTTGTTGATTCACAAACACTTGTACAAATCTTGGATACATTAAAATTTTGTTCATATTATCTACATTCTTCACTATACTATCAAAAATATATTTGGAAAAGTTGAACTTTTGGTTTGTGGCTAGGCAGATAATTGCATAAGCCATAGTGCTACTAAATTCAACTTATTTGATGGTGTAGTTGATTTTCATAGGTTTTTGTGTTCTCATCATATCTAAAAGATGGTCACCTTTAAATAACTTTATTCTTGAGTTATAAGGCGGTGACGAAGACTTTGATGAATCCTAGCAAAGTTGTATGCTTCTACCTTATGATGCTTTACTACGTACAATTTTTCTATCACTTTAAGGATTACGATATAATGCTCAGTGTCTCATTAATAGATGAATGAGATCTTGGTCAAGAGACATAGGTCTACTTATACATAGCAGGTATGAGACTCGACGTCATGTGGATAAACAGGATATAAGACATAAGTTCGAGAAATTCAACTTCTACAACAAATTAGTATTATTCGTTTTTCTTCATCAATGATAACTACTTGGAGCCTACTGAGTTCAAGATTCACTACATGCACTATTTGAGGGGAAGTTGCTCATTTTCCAAAGACCTATTTGATATGACAAAAATTGGGAAGAGTGCAGGTATTAAAGGGGAAGTCTTCATCTTTATTAGCTTCAGGGGAAGCTTGTGCTTATGAGTTTTGTCATTATCAACTAGGGGAAGATTGTTGGGAATTATACTTTAAGTTGATATGACAAAAGATATAAAAGATGAAGGACCTATAAGACTAAATATTTTATACTTATCTTCTACAGGAAGTCTTGTAAACCCTAGCCTCTCTAGTATATAAAGAGAGGTAGGCGTCTAGGTTTATTATTCATTCAATTCACAATGTAAACCTAAAGGTGTGTGTGTGTACTCTAGGCTCAAGTCTTATGTAAGACACCTATCTTTCGTAGATAGCTTTATTAGTAGCTAAGTAGTATAGTAATTCCTATGTTATCCTGATCAAATACAATGAAAGGCTAATGTTTAGTAGTAACACCTTGTTCTTAACTATGGAATAAGTATTATTTGTTATTCAGCTGGATCATGGTTTTTATGATCTCCTAATTAGCTATAATCGTGGATCACATTCCTTATCTTTAACCAATTCCAAGAATTTCTAAATCTTCACTGTCAAAGCTTCTAAGCATCTAAATAAAGGTTGAGTACCTCTTTGAACTTCCATCAACTCTTATAATTTGATACTAGCTGATCTTTCCTTCTTTAACAATCTTCTAGTCAATAATGCTTGGAGGTTTAGTAGCTAAAGGTATAGCACTCTACTACTACTCCGAAATACCTCAAGAACCATTTTTATGAGCTCTTTCATCTTAGCTGCATCCTAATCATCATCCACCTTCTGCGTCTTTGCATTCTCTTAGTCTAGCTCATCTCCTACTCGTTTTGAACTGCTTTCTTCTGCTTTCTTGGAACTTTCTTCCATTTCAGTGCCTTCCACCAACTCTGTTCTGAAGTACAACAAAGGTGTTCACCCTCTTGAAAGCTTTGTCAAACAATTCTTAAATATTTACAAAGGACTTGCTCTTTAAGTCTTTGGGCTTCCATCCTGCCATATTCTTCAGGTAAGTACACATAATACTCCTTTGTTGAGCTCTAGTTGGTGGTCTATTCCTCTTCTCTTCTGCTTTTTTGTTGCAAAGAATTTTCTTCTTTTCTCTAAGAGTTGTTGAAACAATTTAGCCCTTTCTTAAATGGCAAACTCTTCTTGTTCTCTTGCTTGCAATCTTTCAGCTAACAACTGATCAGCCTCAATCTTTGCTTGAATGTCATTTCATTCTTCAGTTAAAGCAACATTGGCTTCCACTTTTTCTCTTGTAAGTCTTTCTTCTTCTTCTTCTTCTTCTTCTTCTTCTTTTGCTTGTAGCTTGAATGCAAGTTGTTCATCAAGTATGATTTGATCTTTCTTCTTTATAGACTTCACAGGTTCTTCTACCAAGATTCCTTTACCCTTCTCTTGAACCTTAACATGTGAGTGTTGTTGAGAAGAAACTGTTAGTGTAGTTGCTTGCTCCTCTTCATGAATAACAAGCCCTTTAGCCTTGGGTCTTATGCTAGCAGTTGATGTAGGTTTATCACTCTTCAACTTTGCCAGTACTTGAGCCAAAGTAATTTCATCTTCAGTTATTATAGCAGCACTAACTAGAATTGTACTGGCAGTACTAACAACAGCAGTATTAACTTGAGCAGCATCATCTTTCTTATTATCAGGAACTCCTTGTTCTGCAAAAAATACTTCTTCACCAGCAAGATCACTCACATCAAACATTATATCATCATCATGAACATTCTCTAGAGTGATGTCTTCATCAGCATCAATATCATGAATTTTCCTCCCCTGTTTGGATGCATCCTCTTGATCACCCAAACTAGCTTCATCAGAGGAAACTATTCTTGCAGATCTACCACCTGTTATAACGCCTTTTGACTATATTCCTTGACCCTCCTTTCTTGTCTAACTTCTTGACTCTTAGTTTCAAACTTATAATCTCCTAAGCTTGAGCAGTCTTTGTGTTCTCCAGGTCAAGCACTCTTTGTTGCAATTTGGTACAAAAATCTATCAATTCCTTAAGTTGCATACTAGGCTCCTCATTGACAGCCTTATATGCTACATTTATAGGATCACTAGGAACACTAGACTGAGGTACCTAAGTGTCCTTCTCCTTAGGCCTCCTAGATTTTTGTTTTCTTGAGGCTGAGAGTGAAGGGTTGAGTAATGATGGTTGTGTGATAGGATCATTTGGCATTGCTGAACCTTACACCCATATCTTCTTGAGCTAGAGCCACCATAGTATTGGAAATCAGGGTGATTCCCTTCTAAAAAGTCTTATCCTGCCTTCTCATGCAAGCAAAAATCTGCTTTGTGTGAGAGGTGTAGAACAAAAATCCTCTTGTGACTTACATCCCCGCTAATTGATTATCCAAAAAGACTTGTATAAACCTTGGATACATCAAGAATTTACTAGCATTATCCAAGTTCTTCACCATGCTTTCAAAAATATACTTGGAAAAGTTAAACTTTTGGTTTGTGGCTAAACAGATAATTATAGAAGCCATAATGCTACTAAATTCATTCCATGCAGTAGTCTTAACACTTAGGTATTATAAAATAGTATGAATAAGAAATTTCCATTGAGGGGAAAAGAATACTTTATAGAAAGTTAGATTTTGTGTAAGTTTTTCATACCCTATTCTTGTAAGTTCTTCAAAACTGGTAGCATTAGGCAAGCAATCGGTACCTTCCTCATCATCCAATTGATGGTCTCTTCTAACAGATGCTTCAGTAACAACTATCTTCTTTCCCATCCACTAGGGCTTGTAACTGTTGTTCCCTATTGACCGTTTTCACCTTGACAGAATCCAAAATTGTTTAATACACAAGTATATATATTGGGATAAACAGTTTAAAGCATACATATGGTGTGGTTGCCATTCAGAAAATCACAACATGTCTCAACCCTTTCACTTCAGCGGGTTTTAGCCAAAAACGTGACTAAATTGTGAGTATCCACAAACATTGGTCGTCATTGTGTTGGTTTGATGATGAATGATGAATTGAGTTAGGGTTTGAGATTAAAGAGTTATATGATTGATAGAAATCGATTAAATAGTGAAATGAAAACCCTTAATTGAAGTATTTTTAAAACTACCCTCAACAGCATTAATGTTCACCAGCAGTTGTAAGTTATGCCTAGCAGCATTAACTTTCAACAGCAGTTGTAAGTTATGCCTAGCAGCATTAACTTTCCACAGCAGTAGTAAGTTTATGTCTAGTAGCATTAACTTTCCACAGCAGTAGTAAGTTTATGCCTAGCAGCATTAACTTTCTCCAGCAGTAGTAAGTTTATGCCTAGCAGCATTAACTTTCTCCAGCATTAGTAAGTTTATGCCTAGTAGTATTAACTTTGAATCACCAGCATTAACTCCAATTTCATTCTAATCAGCTTTTCTATCATCAAATTCACATTTTAGCTCACAAAAACTCTGTCTGTTTTTGATTTCTCTCAATTCTTTTTACTCACAATTCTCTCTTTTTGTTTTTAAACAACTCTCTTTCTGTTTTTATTCTCACCACCTCTCATTCGTCATTATAAGTTTATGCCTAGCGTATTAATTTTGAATTTCTCATCATTCTTTTATACTCACCAAATCTACTCTAATTTGTATTTAACTCTCACACAACTATTCTTTCTATATTTCAACTCACAAATTTCTCTTAATTCTTTTACATACCAAATCACTTTGTCTAATTTTTATCACACATCACTTTTTCTGTTTTATTCTTACCATTTTCCTATTCAAACATTTAAATATTGATCATTCCAAATACAGCATCCAAATATTGAAATCTACTTACATCAAATGCTTTTGTAAGCAAATCTGTAACATTCTTATCAGTATGAATCTTGAAAATTTGAATTAGCTTCTTTTAATTAGAATCTCTGATAAAGTGATGTCTAATCTTAATGTGCTTTGTTTTTGAATGAAAAACAGGGTTCTTAACTATGCATATAGTACTCTCATTATCAATATAGATCTTCGTATGCATAAAGTTATACTTGTAATCAAGCAATTGATTTTGAATCCAAAGCACTTGGCCATAGCAACCTGAAGCATCTACATATTCAGCTTCTGTTGTAGAATTAGCAACCACAATCTGCTTCATGCACTGCCATGAAATCAATCTACACCCAAGGAATTGACAACCTCCTGTTGTAAACTTCCTATCCAAGCTTGCTCCAGCATAATCACTATCAGTGTATGCTACCTAATCAAAAGGTGAATCTTTTAGATACCAAAGACCCAATTTAGGTTGACCTTTTAAGTACCTAAAAATTCTTTTCACATCATGAAGACGTGACACTTTTGGGTTGACTTGGTATCTTGCACATGCACACACTGCAAACATAATATCAGGTCTTGAAGAAGTAAGATACATCAATGAACCAATCATTGATCTATATAAAATAACATCCACTTCTTCACCATCTTCATCCTTGAGCAAAGGCTTTTGAGTTTCCATATGTGTGCTTAATGTCTTGACATCAGTAAAACCAAATTTCTTCAAAATCTCAGTTACATACTTGTCTTGAATGATAAAAATCCCATCCTCTTTCTACTTTACTTACAGTCCTAAGAAGAATGTGAGTTCACCCATAGAACTCATTTGAAACTTCTTATGCATCATCTTCTTAAACTCTGTGCATAATGACTTCTTTGTAGAGCCAAATATGATATCATCTACATACACTTAAACTTGTAAGAATATCACCTTTGTCCTTCTAGATAAACAAAGTCTGTCTACCTTTCCCTCTCTGAAACCTATTGTCCAAAAATAAGTAAATCGAAGGTTTTCATACCACAAGCACTAAGTGCTTGATTATCCAATAAATGCCTTTTCTACTTTGTATTCTCTATCAGGGAAGTCTGGATCTTCAAATCTTGGTGGTTGACAAACATAGACTTCCACTTCAATCTTACCATAAAGAAAAGCACTCTTGACATCCATCTGGTACACCACAAAGTCTTTAAATGAGGCATAGGCTAAGAATAGCCTAATTGCTTCAATTCTGGTAACATGAGCAAAAACCTAATCATAATCAATTCCTTCTTCTTGTGTGTACCCGTGTGCAACCAATCTTGCTTTATTCTTAATCACAATACCTCTTTCATCCTTTTTGTTTCTGAGGACCCATTTAGTTCCTATAGCTCTCTTTCCATTAGGTAACTCTACCAAAGTCCAAACTTCTTGTAGCTTGAATTGTAGAAGCTCTTCTTGCATAGCCTCTATCCAGCTTGGATCCTTCAATGCTTGAACTACCTTTTTGAGTTCTTTTTGTGACAAAAAGCAAGCAAACAAGCAATTTTGAAAGTCTTTATGGTTTGTTCTTTGCTGGACTGAACTAAACAAACCATGTTCTTTCTTATTGTTTGTCATTCTTCTTGTTTGAGGTGCTAAATTCAAGTCTCCAATAATTTGTTCAACTGGATGATATTTATGTATTCTTGTAGTTAGAATAGGACTGACAGGCATAAATGCATCTAAATTGTTCATGTCAGCCTCTGCACCAACATCTTCATCATCATCATCTGAATAGACAATATCTTCCAATTCAAGTATATTTGGATCATCAACACATCCATAGACTATATTTTCATCAACAACATTATCCTCTATGCTAGCAGCATTAACAGTTGGACTAACAGTATTAATATTGTTAGTGCTGTTAATACTTGCATCC
>BQNB010066104.1:19723-30173 GCA_026074375.1 Tanacetum coccineum
TACTGCGCCGGCAGTGGAAGGTGCCATTATTTTGTTGCCTATCCCAGATGAGATTGCTGTTTCTCTGCCGGACTCACGCCTTGCTAAAAAGTCAAAGGGTCCTTCTCAGGCTAGGGTTCGTTCAACTTCGGATACTACACATCCTAGTCGGCCGTCAAAAAAGAGGAAGCTGAAGAAAAGAGCTTCGGAAGCTGGTTCTAATGCTCCGGAGTTAGATCAGGCCGAAGGTGTGGATGAAACTGACTTATCCGATTTTTGTGCTAAAATTGAGGATAGCTTGGAGAGGGATAAAGGTGTTTCTACGAGGGCTGTCTCAGTCCCTATACCACGCCTTAGTAAGAGATTAGGTGCTCCTTCTATGGCTGTTGTCAGTGCTTCTGAACCATCCCATGTTGGGACTTCGGCCCCTGCTTGTACTTCAGGGCGTAGTCTTTCTCTTGGAGGTATGATGTGATTTCCTCCTCTTTTGTTTCTCTCTTGTTTTATGTTTTACGTTTTTGGCTAAGTTTCTTATGGATTTTTAGGTGTTGTTGCTAGTGGTCGTGCTGGGAAGTCTGGGGCTGAGGTTATGCAGCGTCAGTTGGATCCGTTGGATTCCTTGGCTCGCAGTACTCTTGTTCGTGATGCGGAGTATGATCAGATTCCAGATGATGATTTTGGCACTGCTACTCGTGTTGAAGAGATTTATTTGACATTGTTTCCTCTTGCTCCTAGTCCCTATCACATGCCTTACCCATACGAAGGTGTTTCCTCTCCTTTGTATACTAAAGAGGAGTGGGACAGGCCGCATGCATCGGAAAATAATATCTTGTGTAAGGACATTTTTAAGGATCCGGATGTGTTTAGTTTAGCCTGTGTTGGTTTGGCAGAAGCATTTAAGCTAGATCTATCCTTCGGATGGTCCGGGGGAGACTATACCTCATCAATACCTTTAAGGATTAAATCTCTGCAAACATAGTCATCATTATCCTACTTATTCCTCCTCTTGATATGATCCACGGTAGCATTCTCACCATCTTCAGGTATAACACATACACCACACTCATAGCAGCAACAGCCATTGATTATCACAAAATAATCTTCTATGATTGTTGGTTGTTGGTTCCCAGATCAGGGTGAAGACAATCAATAGCATAGCTAATTACCAAAAATGGTTACCGGATATCACTTGAAGTCGTGTAATCACTTTCCAAAGAAGATTATTCGACCATATTTCTGGGTATCATGAATACCTCCTTGGGATAAAACCAAGTGTTGTTCTTGTTTTAGGAACAAATCAAGAACACTGCGTTTTTATGTATTTTTCCATGCAATTGTGATTCCTATTTATAGGAGAAATACTCAAAACCTAGTCAATGGAATTAATGAGAGATTAATGGTCAATTAATCTCTTCCATAATTATCCTCCATAATTTAGGAATTAGTTGTTACATGACCAAATTAAATGTGGTCATTTAATGCAGTCAAATCTGACACTTAAATAGACAAAAATTGTTACAAACATTTAATGTAGTCAAATTTGCCACTTCAATGTTTGTAACCACCCATTTAATCTAACCACTAAAAGAGTCAGGGAAAATCAGTGACTTGATGGGTGTACACTCCGTACCTCCAAACTCATTTTCAACTATGACCCGATTCCCACAATTGCACTAAATTTCCAACATAAAACGCACTCTCAAACTATGAGAGAAGTTACTAAAACGACATCGGACTTCCTTAATAACTAACTTTGCAACGAAACGCTAACCGAAAAATTATTTTCGTAAAAAATATGAGAAACAATTTAAAAAATTGAAAATTGAATGTAGAAAAGGTCACTGCCCCCAACTCCCAAGTCTTGGAGTCTCTCGGCTTTTCAATGGCTTTTCAAGAAAGCAAAAAGAATAAAGGGTTTGGTGATGCGACCCACATAACATAAAAGAAAACAAAAGATACACATACACAACAAGAGGACAGACAGAAAGAACACATACATCACCAACAACGATTTGCCGACTCAAAATATTTGAAGGTAATTCTGATTCTCTTGTTTCTTTCTTTATATAATACTACCCGCCCAAATAATCTTTCGTGTTTAGGCGGCGTTGTTGTTCTCCTCTTCTAATTTTAGCTATCTATCTTGTTTAATCACTAGTTCTATCTTTCTTGTATTATTATTATTATTAATATCAATGTATGTGCTTATTATTAATTATTATCCTCCTCTTATACATTGCATGTAGCAAATCAGGCATAGGGAGGAAGATCAATCTTTGTTGGCAATTTAAGGTTTTCATATCCATCAACAGCTTATTTTTCATAAGCTATAAGTTGACATAAGCTCCCCCTCCCTTAAAGCTATGTCATTAGATGATGAAATCCTTTTTTCCATACTTCCCTACTAACCTTCTTCATCATCAGGCCCACTAACCTTCATCTCATGCCGTTACATAACCGCCCCTTACGGCAAACACCACCGCAAAGGATGGGGACCCACACTTCCACCACCATTAGCATGGTTCTTTATGGAAAGCCCCACTCTTTGGTTCACCCTTATTCTCTATCCATTCGGTCAACATTCTTCTAATCCTAAATCCATACTACTACTCATACTTCTTTTACATTACATACATCGTACTATCATATACCCTCTTCGCTTACCAAAAAAACCCACCAACGGATACCCCATCACTATCGCAGCTATCGCCTTTGGGTATAATATATTTAATTCTTACTTACAGACCAGAGGGGTGTCCCACTATGCTGATTACGCAACTGATTATTGGTTTTGGTGGAGGTTTTCTTGTGGCTTTCTTGTGTTTATTATTGGTATGTTCGTGAATGTCAAATCTGATTTGATGTTGGTCAGATTGAAACAAGAGGGTTTTGGTGTTGGGTATAAGATTCCTTTTGGCGGCTTATTTGAGTATGTGAGTTGTGCTAATTATTTCGGGGAGATTGTCGAGTGGTTGGGTTGGAGTTTGATGACCGGGTCCTCAGTCGGGTTTGGGTTTTTCTTGTACACATGTGCTAATTTGGTTCCAAGGGCACGTGCAAATCATATTTGGTATTTGGAAAATATGTGAAGATTATCCCAGAGGAGAGGAAAATTGTGATTCCGTTTTTGTATTGATTTGTTTTGGGCTATTTTAGATTTTGATTTGTTTGGAATTGGTGATTTTTGAGATTTTGGTTTGTTGTGGATTTGAATAAATTTATAATGTGTTTGTTTTTGAGTCACCTTCTTTTCAGTTTTGAATGTCGTGTTGCGTTTTTAAGTTGCAAAGAAACGAACATTTTATTACATCTACATACTCATGTTCGGATAAAGTTAAAGTTTCCTGATCCAACAAAACTTGGGCTTGAATTTCTGGAAACCACATTAGAGGAAGCATTATATGTTTTCCCAGATGCACATATGTTGCTCTCTCAAAGTAGGCCCAAATCTTATCTATCTTCTGCCGAATGGGGATAAGGATAGGCTGATTCTGAGATTCATATGCAGAGTTGACCAGAAATCCACCCTTTAGACAGCACGCCAAAGAAAGAGACAGAAACGTCAAATTGGATATGAAAACAGTTAAAGGCAGGTTAGCTGCTAAGCTGTCAAAATAAGGTAAATTGTTCTGTTAGTTATAACTTGTGTCTTTTATGTTCAGCTGCAAGCAGAAATATGATATGTGTACATATACTCTCTGATACTATTATTACTTCTATTACCAGATAAAATGTAGCATTGGGCTACTGACTGACTGGTATAAAAACATTGAGCTTAACTAGTTAGAGTATTAAATGTGACAGGGCGTAATAACATGGTTTTTGTAAGCTGTCTCAAAGTAAACAAAATAATTTTGTGACTGAAAATGATTCACCACAAGATGAGGAAACAATCGGATGGAACATGAGAGCAATGGCTATTGTTTTGGTATCACACCCTAATCGATACATGGTTCTTTATTTGACCATGTACGGCTAAAATTCCCCATTCCCTTTTTAAACTATGATAAAAAAAAAAACACACACACACATATATCAACAAAAGATTGCCTTAAATCTTACTAGAACAAAGCATCTTCTGATTACACGTTGCAAAATGGGTAATATTTCAGTGCGGGTCGAAACGGGTTAAAACGCTGGATAACCCCTAGGCCATAGCCAATATACTGTATCAGCTATTTTAAATATATAAATAATATATTATATGATTAAAAACTAAATAATTATAATAAAGTAGTGGTTTTCTTATGATAAAGCAATCAGAGAAATTATTATAATAATGTAGTGGTAGTTTAATGAAGAAAAAAAAAACCCTAAATGGTTTGCAATTGCTACCTCTCTTTCTAATGGCAGTGTTCGTAAACTGGTGGGCACAGCAAATGGTAAATGTTCTATATTAGTAGTATGTAGATGCTAAGGTAAAATCTGTTCCTGGATCAGATATCATATAGGTATTTGTACTTCATGCCGTAAAAGATGTTCATTCCTTTAAATATGAGTAAGTTTTAAATCGAAAGTGTACAAACCTGGATCTAGGCTAGAGCCAAGTTCCCTCGTAAAGAAGCAAGGAATCCTTTGCATTGTTCCTTACCTGTGTATCTCCTCAAACTCTACTGATGAGCATAATCATGGATTGTGGGCGGATTATTTTTGGAGTAATTGGCTTCTCTTCTTCATTCTGTGTGCTTTTGTCAATCTTGAAGAATTGGCGATCGGTGCAAATGAAAAGAGAGAAATAAGAGATGGTGAGTTGTGCATTGGAAGAAGCTGAAGAAAATTACAAAAGGATGAAGAAAGACATGATTATGTTCTTGGGCAGGTATGCGCGTTGTATATGCATAACCAGGAACTGGAAAAGTCCTTGGCAAGGTGTAGAGATGCCATGAATGAAAGCTTCAGAGTTTGTTTTTAACAATAGGGGGTACCTGAAATAGGAACTGACTTATACGTGAATACCCTTCTGTGTAAGACCCTCTATTAAATGGTGGAACAAGCATGTTTTCTTTTGTATCGTTATGTTCTCACAACACTATATGAAATCACCCTTCTGTGTAAGACCCTCTATTAAATGGTGGCACAATCTAATCTATTGAAAGGGCGCAAGAGGATTAGATTGGCCACAACATATTGATCTCCTCAGCTCTCTACACACAAAGTCTAACATGGCCAAAAAATCTCTAACGATCACGAAGATTCGAAGTGGATTAACCTCATCTTTACTCATATTCCTTTGGAAGTATTCAGTAATCTCTTTAACCAGATCTAAACTTTTGCGTTCCTCTTCCTCCACCTCCTCCAAGTGTTTTTGAGCAGTAGTCAAGAAAGACTTCATGGATTCCACAAAGCTACAACTTTTTTCTTCCATCAATAAAATTATCGATCCAATCCCTTCGCAATCTACTTCATGTCAATGTGATTAGGCTGTGGCCGGATTTTCTTCACATTGCATAGATTCATTACTCCAAGCTACAACAGTTCCAACCCCATGTTTCTAGTCTTCTTCTCTATCTTCAATGCTTCCTGGCTTGCTTTTTGATTTATCTTTCCAATAATACTTTCAGACACTCTGACTCCTTCTGAGCGAACAATTTCTTGAACTACAAAGTGAAGCAACGTGGTCTTTCCATCCGTTCCTTTCACATCCGAAAGCTTTAGCAATGTGTTAAGCTTGAATGCTTTTGCTCCTCCTCTTATGGTACCCACATTCATCCTGTTACCTGTTTTCAATACTGCTTCTAGTAGTTTTAAGAATAGCCGACTTGATTTTAGTTCTTTACATGCCTCTTGATACAAAATATGTACCTTCTAGTCATGGAAACTAGACTCTTGGATTGGTGCATCAGGCTTTGAAACATAAGCAAATTAATCAAACCTAAGCATTGAAAAGGTCTTGCGAAGATAGTGACATATCTTCACTCTGCCTAGTGGGCAGGAGTTAGCAAAACTGAATAGAAATATTGAAACATTGGAGCTTCTATGTGAATTATAAAACGAATGAAATGATTCGTCATCCGATGAATGATCTTGTTCTTCACCAATTGGAGAACCGAAAAATACTTGTTCATCTTCTTTATCAAATTTTAATAATTCTATAGAAGTTACAATGCCTGCAGAAAGTTCTATATTTTCGCTATGTTTTTGTTCTTCCTCGTCTTCTTCTTGTTATTCTTCTTCTAGTGCATTCATTTGGGAATTAGGTGATATGAGTGTCATGAGGATTGGGTCATCAGAATCGTGTTTTAAGGTACTAATTGGCGGTCGGTCTAAAACAGCTCCTAATGATTCAAGGTAAAAAATTGTTGTTGTGAGTGAGTTAGAAATTACCCTTTTTACATTCTTTGATGATGATGATGCTTTTCTTTTCCTCAGCTTTCTGCACCCCAAAAACAAACCAACAAGAAATATAAGAGAAGTAGCTCCACAAGCTGACAACAAAACCGCCACCAGAACTTTTGTTCTACTTAGACCATTATGGGGTTGTGAAATTGGTGGCAAATGGCGCGGTATTGGCCAATGGTAATGTGGGATGACAAGATGACGTGAACTCGAGTTGGGGCTGGTGATTGAGAAGGCGACGGTGACGGTGAGAGATTAATATGTGGTTTTCTTTTTTGCGTAATTTAACCCAATAAGAGTTCTAAGTTTTCGCTCAGCCACTAATGAAACTGAAACCGAAAGATTTGGTATAGTGGATAGTGTACAAACAATGAGTAGATAAGAAAGACTATGATAATGAACCAGCTGCCACCAAGGGTAACCTTGGGGAGGTATCCTTGAGAGGTCTCACGTTCGATTCTCACCATGACCTTCAGGGGCGGAAATAAATAGAAGCAGGATCCCCTAAGGCGAAGGTTCGAGGCTTGCATACTGCGCAATTGGATGTCAATGTGGGCTTGAATCACTAACTACTAAGTTGCCGTTAAAAAAAGAATAGGAATGATCTTACAATCGCACTTCATGTTTCTTTTAATCTTGTTAAATCATGAAACCCACAAATGTTTCATGTAATGAATTCACCTTTATGAAGCAATTTTTTTTTAACTATGAATACTGATAATGTTGGTGCTGGTGGGGGTGTAACATACAGAAAAAATGTCTTTAATGCTACTCCAAGGAATACCTGTGTTAGGCACATGCAGTTGAAGTTTGTATTGTAGGGGCCTTGTTTATTTCCTTCTTTACACATTAAGGGTTTTGCTAATCTCTGCTCACTGGCATAGATTAGTCTGTTTATAAAAGGAATGTTTTAATTCATTCAATGTGTATTTAATGCATTTTCTGGTTAATTATAGTAATTTACAAGTTCATTTAATGTGTATTTAACGCATTTTGTGGTAAATTAGAAAAATTACATTAATGATTCTATTTTGTTACTATGTATTTGCTACATTTTTGCATGCAAACAAGCTCTTCTTCACTCTCATTTATCACAAAGTTATAGTTTAGAATAATAGTGCAGAGTATACGTTGAGTGCAAATATGTTTATTTTAAAACGGGTAGATCTTTAATGAAATGTATGGAAATGAAAATGTTAGGTGGTGTTTAGTTGTGAATTTTTTTTCATGTTTTTCTGTTTCTAAATTTCTAAAGGAGGAGATGGTTTTTCTCCTCTAAAGAAGAGTTGGGAATTTTGAAAACCTGTTTAGATAAGAGTTGTATTTTTCTTTTTAAAAAACGAGGCATGCAGACCCGTGTGATGCACACGGGTTGTATCTAATTGTTGATAGTGTATGGTTTGTGTGAGTTGAGGAGGTGTAAGTATGGTGATGCATGTAATTTCTTAATGTTTCTGTGAAATGTTGTTGATACAAACGATATCAACAATAAACAGGTTATATAAACACACACGTAAAACAATCAACAATTTCTCTTTTCCTCAGTACCCAAATTCATAAAAAGTGTGCTCTAAAAATAATATCAAAATGAATTACAGATAAAAAGACGCTTAAATTTTAGTAAAACGTTAATATTTAAGTAGGGGAATGAGAATAAAAAAGTTATAGAGCACATACATTGAATATGATCAATATTATAGTTGAAAGACATTAGTGTTCGTTACACAGAACTGACTTTGAGCACTACAATGCATCAAGTCTTCAATGACTTGATGCATTTAATGCACAACATTAAAATGACTAAAAGCTTTGAAGAATGACTTGGGGTTTACCAAGTTTTGTGAAAAGGCTTTTCAAAAAGATTTTGTTACAATGCATAAAAACCATTCAAAAAAGCTTTTTAGAAGAGAAAATCTTTGTCATTTGAGCCATTGTGGATGCTCTTAGACTTGTGTTCTAAATTGACCAATACGCAAACCAAATTGACCAATCTAATATAAAACTAAGTTTACACACAACTTATACTTCTGTTCTACATGCACTACAATGTTCTAGGTGCCTTCATCAAAGCATACAAACTACCAAATCCCCATGACCATGAAAATATTCCGGGTAACACACACTTGCTAGCTATGGTTTCTGCTTTGCAGGTTGAAAACTATTGGTACATGCTACCTTCCATTTCTTGAATTCACTAGCTTAACGTGAATGAACTTGCATTTTGATGCCCACCACATCCGAATTCTGTAATGATTAAAAGGATTAGTAAACTTCAAGAAATGAATGGCTGACAGATGAAAAATGAACACCAAATCGAAACCTGCGATATATAGTTGTTGTATCTTCACTGTCTAAAAATCTGAGGCTTATTTTTAGAATTTGGTCTCTTGTGAGCCTCAGTACTCTAACACGACTGCACCTATGCCCCAACATAAGATAAAAAAAAAAAAAAAAAAAAAAAAAATACACGCCTTATTACTAAATGTTATAAAAAAACCAGTCAGTTTTAAAAAGTTATGGTTTTAATCGCACCATGTGATCTCAGAATAATTTGCTATATATTCTCAGAATTAAGTCTCCCTTCCTGCATACCTTCCATCCAGGTTCATCATTGTCAAAGAACCCATACTTAGTAAGGTCACTAACTATATCCAGGAAAATGTGAGACACATGGGGTAAATCTATCGCTTTCTCACCACCTGCGCATGAGTCACCGTTTGAGCCACCTTTAAAATTGTCACTTCTAGTCAATCCGCCACCACTCTGCCCTGAAATTAACTATTTTGCCCCTCCATTGTTGTTGTCATTCAAACCCTTAAGCACTTGCTGAATCATGTGGTTTTGTACAGCCTGATCACCACTCTGCCCTGGTGATTCAGGTTCTGGTTATGTTGAACTTGGACTATGCCACACGGGAATCACTGATATCATTAAGTCAATAATATAAAACCAATTACTTTCAGGTTGAATCGTATATTGCGAAAAAATCAAAACGGTTCATCAATGTCAAAGAACACATTCTCAATGAAGCTACTTACCATATCCTGGAAAATGTCAGACACATGGGGTAAATCTACCGCTTTCTCACCACCTGCGTATGAGTCACTGTGTGAGCCACCTTTAAAACTGTCACTTCTAGTCAACCCGCCACCACTCTGCCTTGAAATTGATGGTTTTGCCCCTCCATTATTGTTGTCATTCATACCCTTAAGCACGTGCTGAATCATGCGGTTTTAAACAGCCTGATTCCCAATATGCCCTGCTGATTCAGGTTATGGTTCTGTTGAACTTATACTATGCCACTCGGGGATCGCTGATATCATTAAGTCATTATTATAAAACCAATTACTTTCAGGTTGAATCGAATAATGCGAAAAAAGCAAAACGGAAAGTTAAACGTCATAATCCTTCACCTACTATGAGTAGTGTGGCAAAAAATCATATTGAAATATTAACATTAGGATCAAATGAATCTACTGTTGGTCAAAGTAATAACATTATTACACATGCAAAAATATAAAAAAGTGTAACAGGTGTATCAATCAACACAAACCTCAGGTTTTGATTGCGGCTTTTTTCAGCTAATTGGTTTCCAGGCCCACATTTTCAATTTATTAAGCCGAAACCCACATTATATAAGAGTCGTCAACTTTATAAAAATGTCTCATCATCGACGTCGTTGGTAGCTACGTTAAAGAAGCGAATATTAGTATGACAACTAATAAGCCAATATAAAATGATCAACATATACAACAATAAGAGTTCAATTTTACCTTCTTCATCCCAGTCATGGATAAAAATTATCCTACATCAAATAATTAACACAATATTATGAGTACCTTTTCTAACCGATGATGATGAGGTACGTACAAGGGCATGATAGTAATATTTAGGCTGTGAGGTTGGCGTCGACATTTTACCTGAAATTAAATTTACATATGAAGGTCTTAGTGGTTTTTATCTATTAGTACGGTTTTTAAACACACCTTGGTTTGAGATTTAGACCTTTTTCTGTTAGTATGGTTTTTATCAAATATACATGAAGATTGTTAAAAGCCAATACATATCATACCTTGTTCTTTTTAGCATATCATTTATCTACATCATTTAACATACCTGTTATCTCATTAACCAC
>BQNB010066105.1:1625-34689 GCA_026074375.1 Tanacetum coccineum
ATTAAGTGTGCTACAAGATAAATGTTAGTCGATAATAATCTTTAGGATATCGGATTTCCCCAAACTAATGGCAAGCAAAGGCTAGGAAGCTCGAGTGGACCGGGACAAAACACCGAACACGAGAGTCTTTAGAAAATTTGGGTCAATCCTGCAAACAATCACAAGTACAAACAACAAACACAAAGATCCGAAGAGTACAAGCCTCCTCACATCACAATAGAAAATAGAAAATAGATAAGCATGGGGTGCCTCCCACGAAGCGCTTTATTTTTGGTAACCGAGTCACATAGCTTGACTCGATCCCTGAATTCATATTTGTCCTTGGGGAGAGTAAATGGAAGAGAAAATCTCAATCGGGCTTTCATTAATGTTTGGATAAACATTTTAAGCACATGAAAGTTCCATCCCGATGAGATGCCACCGGCTCTAAGTGGAGAAAAATGAAAAGTGGAAATGCCAGGGTCAAAAATGGTGTCTTCATTCCCGGAGGAGAGAAGAAAAGGAGAATCCACAGGGTAAGTGAGAAACGGGAGAAAAGTCCGAATGACAAATATGGAGGAATCGTCATCTTCAACATCAATCTCATCTCCCCCTGGGTCAAAACATTCATCTTCATTAAGCTCATCAAAAAATTTTATTACTGGTGCATCGTTCTTAATAATTAAGCTAATCTCAACATTTGGTGGTTCTGGAGGAGGACGAGGAAATGACGGATCAAAATGAAATGATTCAAACTCGGGAAGTTCCAAAAGAGGATCTTTTGACTTATCAGAAATAACAACGCTAATCAACCCTCCCTGATCGGGCTCAATCTCAAAAAGAAACGAATCATACTCGGGAAGAGAGTTATTAGCATGAGTAGTGGTACTGCCACTTCTCGTCTCTTCCGTATGATCGCTAAAAGTCTCGAATTCAGGTAAAGAGTTATCCGAATAAGAGAAAGAAGTATCGGACTCCTCAAAGAACGAATCACTATCCACAATGGGAATAGGAAATGAAGAGGGAGACTTGAGCACACGATCAGGAGTGGGGTTATCTTTCAAAGATTCGATATTAGTAACAAGACGACTAATGTTCAACAATTTCTCACGAAGAATAACGTCTTGGATTTGAAAAATATCTTCTAAGTCAAACTCTTTCTCTTCTTGATCTTCATTCACCTCCTCTAAGCTAACGATCTCCAAATTGAGAGGTGATGCTTCAATGTACTCGATGTTCTCATAAGAATCGTCATCACTTGAAGTACCATCATTGTTAGAATCGGATAAAATCTCAGAATGATTGCTCAAAGCATCAAAAGTGGAAGGATCTTCACAAACGGGCACATCACACGTATCTTCGGAAATACCCTTGAACTCACTTGGGATTTGGACAAGGTTCTCAACACTAGTGCTAAGATGCTCGTCCTCCATTATGAGAGAGTTAACGGGCTCCTCGGTTGATAAAACGGGTGTGATTGCAATGGTATAGTCCTCAGCATCATTATAGCAAATAGGGATATTCCAATATCGATCTTTAGCTGCTTGCTCTTCCATAATTCGCCTTTCTTCTTCCTTCTTTTGCATAATTTGACCAACCATATCACATATGGATGTCATTTGCTCCATAAGTTTGTTTTGAGAATTAAGAAACTCATTTTGAGCATTTAAGATTCATTAAGTCTTCTTGAGCTTGCAAAAATTTCTATACTTGTCTCTTGAGGAGGATAATTGACGGGAAACTGCGGGGGTTGATATTGGTCAAAACCAAAAGAATTAGGATCATAGCAAGAATTTTGCTCATAATAATCTTCATTCATTGGTTGACATTGAAAAGTTTCATGAGGACCCCCGCAATTTTCACAACAATTGTATTGTTGAGAAGAACTTTGAGAATTTTGTGGAAAATAATTATCATTAAAGTTTTGATTGTAACAGGGCTCCTGCTCATAGACAAGCGGGAACTGTGGTGGACAATCATAACCATAATGAGCATTATTTCCACATAACTCACACAAGTAAGTCTCAAACTGGAGTTGTGGAGGGTGGGTGAGAACACTTGGAGAATCATTGAAAGAATTAGGTTTGGAATCATAAGTGAATGAATTCTCATCTTCATAATTGCATGTCGGATGAACACTTGGCAAAGTCTGTGGGAGCTCAGCAATGGTTTGATTGCATTGTTCTGGATTAGAGATAATCGAAGCTTTTGGTGGACAATTATAACCAATATGAGCACCGTTCCCACAAGACTTGCAAGTGCATTGTTGACAAAAAATTTCATCTAACGAATCACCACACTCGAAACAACAATTGTAGTTAATTTGTGGAGGACTTTGCGAAGAATTTACATCAGGGTCTTGATTGAAGACGAATAGCTCTCGAGGAGCACTAACAATGTTAGTGTTGTGATTGGATGACTTGGAGGTGTTTAGAATTTTGTTTTCATCATTAATTGTATACCAACCTTCATTCAAACACTTTCGCACAAAAGCACAAGATCGACAGTATAAACCATCAACCGGGTTTCCACAAGTTGCACAATTCTGGGGAGGTTTAGGAACAAGAATCTTGTCTTCAAGACCTCCTTTTGAACAACAAAAGTCCGCAGTGTACAAAGCTCCACAAGTCATGCATTCTTTAATCGAGAAAAGGGGGTTTCAAACGATGATCGAGTGACGCCATAAGAATTAAACAAATTAGAGGATTAAGAAAAGAATTAAATGGATAAGAAGGAAAAGAAGATTATTTTTGGTTTTTAATCTAATTTTAACGGACAGTTGACAAAAGATCCATCTACGAATCACACACTCCGTAACAACAATTTGTGGGTTAATTTTGTAGGACTTTGCGAGGAATTTCACTGGTCCTGTTATGACAACAATGGCTATGAGAGCATTAACCTTTGTGTAATCGAGTCCTCGGATGGCTCTAAGTGTTTTAGGAAGGTCTTGGTAAATTCCATCTTCATGACAAATTATAAACCAAACTTCCTTTAATTTCTTTCGCCATAGAGTACATCCTTGACAATTTGGACCTTCAACCGGGTTTCCACACTTGGGACAATCACGAAGGGGTTGTTGAGATGAGTTGGGTGTACAACAATATCCTTTATTATACAACGATCCACAAGACGAACACTCTTTAATCGTAAAAAGGGGATTCAAACGATAATCGAGTGACGCCATAAGAATTAAACAATTTAGAGGGTTAAGAAAAGAATTAAATGAAGAAGAACAAAAAGAAGATTATTTTTGGGTTTTTAGGTTTTTTAGACAATATATTTTATTAAAGGACAAAACGAGATCGAATAACTTAAACCTAATAATCAACAAGCTTCACGGTAGCTCTCTAAAAGTGTTTAACTTTCAAAGGTGAGCCGTATATCGCAAGTGACACAAAAGGCAAGTTTTTGAATCTTTTATTCGAGTTAGGAACTTATTATGGATAATACCTCAATTGAAAGTATTATTTGTTGGTGTTCTTTTACCAACTTTGTAACTTTTTAAATATTTACTAATTAACGAGAAAAATCGAAAAATCCGAAAGAGCAAATATTTTTGTATATTTTGTTTTTAATCTTATACTAAAAAGAAAAGAAAAATATTTTTTTTACTTTTTATTATTTTTTATTTTTTTTATATTTTTGATTTTCTTAAAAGCGTAACTTTTAAAGACGAAAGGTTCTCCAAATCACGATCGACAAACTTCAAACGAAAGAATCTTAATCACAAATCCCCGGCAGCGGCGCCAAAAATTGATTGAAGCAATCTTATACACGTATTAATTAAAAATAAAATGATAGAAAATTACCAAACTACCCTTGAGGACAAAGGTAGTAAGGAAAATTCTCACAATTATATATAATAATACGTATATTTACCGGTAAGTGATTACCGGGTCGTTAAGTCCCAACGATTTGTGTAATTGAGACCACGTTGTTTGTTTGGACAATGATTTGAATTTGTTCAAAGATGGTTTGTTTTCTAAAATCCTAAAAGTGAGCAAACTAAAGGAAAATTAAACTTAACTTTAACAATGGGAAATTAAACTTTAACTAAAAACGCAAAACGGGAACCTTAAATGGTGATTAAAATCCCTAATTTTCCAAAATTAAACCTAAAATGAATTTTTCTCTTTTAATAGACTCTAATTGACTAAAAAGTAAGTTTAAAGAAAACTAGAACAAAAACGGAATTGAAATAAGCTTAAAAAAATGAAAAACGAGAACGGAAACGCATCCTTCTTCAAATTGAAAATTTTGCAAATTAAACCCTACGGAAGCAAAACTAATTTTTCTAGAAACTATATGATAAAAGAAAATTTTCTAAAAAAGAATTATATTTTTTTGATTATTTTTCTATTTTTTATGATTTTTTAAAGTTTTTAATAAAAATAAATGTTTAAAAATACTAAACTAATTATAAAAATTCTGAAAAAATTACAAAAAATAGCTTGAACTAATAAGAACCTAGGAAAAATAAGCTTGGTTACACAGCTTATCGAATAAGCTGTGTAATAAGCCAAAACAGCTTATTTACTAAATAGGACTAAACGTATACAAATATTAAATTTAGTAAAGCTATAACGAAAAAGACCCCAGGGCACGATGGTTAGAGGTGTGTGGTGTGAGGCGTTTATAAGGGTTGAGGATGTTGAGGTCGGGGGTTCGAGCCTTGCTCACCCCCGATTTCCATCTTCCCTTTTTTTTATTTTTGAAAACTTATAAAAGCAAAGTTGTAGACAAGCTAAAAATAAGCACTTTTACTAAAAGAAATTATTTTTGAAAAGCCCTAGATAAGCTAGAAAACTGGCTTAAAAGACAGAAAAACTCTTAAAGCTATTTTTTTTACTTTTTGGCTTTTTGTCTAAGATTGACAACTTAAAAAGCTAACAATAAGCTAAAAGCTAGGAAAGCAAACTATAAGCAAACTATATTAAACCTAATAAGCTAGTTTAAACAAGAAAATAAGCAAAAAGAAAGGAAATAAGCAGATTAAGCACTTAAAATTAAACTGTAAACCAAACAGACCTTAAGCTACTTTAAGGCTTAAATTTAAACTAGCTAATAAGGACTTAAGACAAAATGGCTTATAGAAGATTAAACTTTGACCTACTAGCTACTAAAAAATACTTTTGAAAAGAAATTTGAAAATCAATAGCTTAAAGAAAAAGGTGCTTGAAAACAGATAGAAAACTCAGCACTTGCTGAATTTTCTTTTTGATTTGAAAGGACAACAGCTACTTTTGAGCTTAAAATCAGATTATCAAATGAGCTTTTTAATGCAAACAAAATTGAAATAGATTAACTATAACCCTAGATCTACTTGTATTCCAAAAATTAAGACCTAAGAACTAAAATTACCTACTGAAAATTGATGTTGAAAATGGTTGTTTGCAATATTAACTGCTGATGCAATTGGTAAATAAAACACAAAACTACCAAGTGCGGGCTATTTAAAACAAAATACTAAGTGCAATTTGGACAATGTGAGCAACTATAAAGCAATTATACTGAAAATGCAGGCTAGACTAGAATTATACTAACAGGTTTAAAATATAAACTAAAAATCTAATGAAAACTTGATTACACTTAACAAACTAACTAGGATTCAAACATATAAGCCTCAAATGATCATTAAATTCAGTTTTGAGAAACAAGAAAGTCACAAGCAGTGCTAACTCTAAGTTAGTACTGCTATGCCAAACACCCCTTTAATTTTTACTCAATTTCTATATTTGGCTTATGAAAAAAAAAACTTAGAAATTAACTAAAAACTAGAAATACACAATGGTAATTACCTAACACCCCCCGCTTATAATGACCCTAATGAACATGTTTAAACAATTGATTAAGCAGAATTAATAAGCTCCAAGGTTATGCTATATTTTTTTATGGATTTTTATGACATATTTTAAACAATTACTTGCAAACTAAATTCTAAGCTATCAAGTGACTTTGGTAGACATTAAACAAGCATAATAAACAGGATTAAGCAGAAAACAACTAAATTAAGCAGACAATAAGCAAATCTAAGCAAAGTAAACAAATTAAGAATGGTAAACATGAAAATGTAAAAGGGAGTGTACCTCACATCTCAGCTTAAACAGAGATGTTTGCTCTTATTAGAGCTTAAATCAACAAGCTCTGGCTTGTTTAGAACAAGCCAGTGGTGTCCATGAACCCTTCCAGGTTTGGTTCATCATCCTTACTTAAAGCTTAGGTAATAGTGAGATTTGAGTAAATAAAGCTCAGTTAAGCTTGTAAAAGCTTAACTGAGTATAACAAGCTTAGAAGTAACAAAGAGAGCTTATGAGAGCTTATCAAGAGATTATGATCAAATTTAATAAAATTGTATTAAAGTAAAACTTGGATTGAAACTCAAAAAGTAAATGAAACTGAGATTTTTATTGAAAATTAAAGTGAATACAAGGCTTAAAAAGGAAATTACATGAAATTAAACTTAATAAGCTAAAAATAAGCTACCTAAGCTAATCCTACTCCTAGTTCTAGATATCCCATCTGTGTGAGCTACTCTTGAATTTATACTGATTCTGAGAAGCTTCCAGGCTTTCCACACGCTCCCCTCTCTTTTGATCTTCACCCTTCATCAATAACTAACTCTTGATCCATCTTGTAAGCCGTTGGATTAAGTGAGTGAGCACACGGATTGCCAACGTGGCATTCCATGTGTCAGAGCACTTGTGCTTCTTTTGCACTCAATTTAGTGCAAAATCCTTGTCCTTGGTGTGCTTCTCTCTAAATCCGCGTGTCACTCTTTGTGGGGATTGACCAATGGGAGGCTCATGTGACGTATAACTCTGCCACATCATTCCTTGGCACTTGAATCACTTAGCCACGTCCTCAATTTCCATTTGCCCTTTGATTTTGACTCGGGGTAAAATGGAAGGGACGATGAATAGTAAATGGGTTTTGGCGCCTATTTAACCGTTTGGGTGGGGGTTTGACTCGGGGTAAAGTGGGGTTTGAACTATGTTTATTAAAAAGAAAAGGAATTAGGCCGGGTATGTTTTTGGGTTATTATAAAGAGGATAACGAGTGTTAACTCTTTATATATTAAAGAGTTAACACCGTTAGGGCTTAGGGACCATTTTTGCAATTTGGTTTGACTTGAAGGGCTGTTTTGGGTATTTTATGGGTTTTGTCATTTAGTGAGTTGACTTTTGACCATTGATGAATACTCCCGGCTCTTTTGCATTCTTTTCGATCTCGTGTCCGTGTTTGTCCGGTTTTGACCGTTTTCTTGCGATATTTGCATTATCCATACCTACACAATCACAAAGACAAAACAAGCAATATTCAAGCATCTTAAGCACAATTTTGTCTTTTATGGGTCATTTTTGATATAAAACGGATATGTGTTTTCACACATATCAAGAATCCTTGGGCTCAATAGACGGTAAGGTGGATGTGATTGCAAAAACCGAAGAAACTTGAGGTGTTTTGTTTGAATGAAAAATGTTCTCTTTGCAAATAACTTTAAAATTCTTCAAACAAGGTGTGATACGAGTTTGGCGTTTAGCCGTCGGCTCTGCAAGATTCTTCACTTCCTGCTTTTCTTTTTCATTGTTGTCATCTTCTAGTGGAGGCAAGCAAACTAGAGCGGGTTCGTCGGTAAACCTTTTAAAACTATTCTTGCATGTGTCATTAACTATTTTAATTGACTCGTTTATATGCTTTTGAGGATGTTTTGACGTGCCATCAACATGAAAAGTTATTTGTTCATTTCCGTCCCTTAAAACAAGCTCTCCTTCGTATACATCAATTAAAGCACGACTGGTTCTCAAAAAGGATCTCCCAAGTATGAGAGGAACTCGAGGATCGGCTTCAAAATCAACAACAACAAAGTCGGTAGGAATATGGAAATTCCTAACTTTGACAAAAATATCTTCGGCGACTCCCTTAGGACGAGTAATCGATCGGTCCGCTAACTCTAAAGTCATCCGAGTTGGTGTGAGTTCAGGTAAAGAAAGCTTTTTCCAAATAGAAAGGGGCATAAAATTTATGCTCGCGCCAAGATCGGCCAAGGCGTGACATACATCCATTCCCGGGAAATTACATGGAATAAGAAACTTGCCAGGATCTCTAAGCTTTTCGGGAAGCTTTTTGATAGAGCAAGTCGCGATAATTCTCGTTCAAACGATATCTTTATCTAAACTGCAGCAACTTTTTTCCTTATTCATAAGCAAACTCTTAATTGTAGGAGCAAATCTTGGCATCAACAGTAAAGCATCCGCGAAACTAATGTCGAAGCGTAAATCTTGAAAGATTTGGAAAATCTTCTCCATTTGATTTGAAGCTTTGTCACGGGACTTTTGATCATCACGGCGTGAAGGATATGGAAATATTTTGCTTAGTAAATTCTTCGACATCTATCTCTGGAATGGGAGTGGTTTTAGGCAAAGTCTTCAAAACACCGGAGTTCCGAACAAATGGGGATAACCGGAGGTGGGTTTGAGCGGTAACTATCCTGGAATTTTGGTTTGCCTCCTTTATCCATTTATCTCCTCCGTTTCTCGTTCCACTACCTTTTTCGTGAGAAGGGTATATTAGGAATCGAGGGTCCCTCTTAAGCAACACCACCTTCGATTAGTGATTGCTTTTCATCTCACCCTTCGGTTTGGAATGGTATTACTCGGAAGAGTACCCGAAGTTGAGGCCTTGTGTTTTTGAAACAATCCACAAAACAATGTTTTGAAAATTATTTTTAAAAAAAGTGGTTTTTTGATTCATCATGACGGCTTGTTGAGATAATCGAGTTTTGAATTTCATTCTTAAGGTCTCCTTTCAAACGAGTATGATTTATTTGCATTTTCCTTAACATAATCTGATCATTATTCATCTGTAACTCCATGAAAAAATCATTTGAAATCTCCTTGTTGAACTTGATTATTAGGCATTTGAAAAGGTTGGTTTTGAAATTCTTGGTTTTGAAAATTTAAAGCATGGTTATTTTAAGCTTGAAAACCTTGATTTCCATGAAAATTATTTCCTTGAACTTGATTCTAATTAAACCAATTTTGACCATTGTTTTGCACCGGAGCAAAACCTGGTGGTGCCATTTGATTACTAACATGGTTCAGAGGGTTAACTTGTTGTAAGTACCCGTAAAGTCGCACATACACTAGCCTGTTGTTATCGGTACTGGACAATAATACCAAAAATGGGCACCAGCCACCAAAAGTAATAAGCCAAGATTCCTCATACCCCGCCTAACCGAGCGGAGTGACAACTTGATTTCTTAGAAACCAATCTCGGAATAAATCGAAAAGTTGAGCCGCAAGCTTAATCAATTCTCTCATCCGTTTTACTAAAGTAGCATCATCCAAGAAGCATTTGATCTATTTCGTGATTAACGAACCTTTGATTTTTTCTCAATTATGGTAAAAGCTCTCTAGATTGTTTAACTCAAAAGCATTTCCACCCGCAGAAGCGGCATATAGAGTCTTGTCCATTGCTCGTTTAAAACCGTTATAAAAGGGTATCAACTCTGATTTAACTCTGTAAATCCATGATTGGGACTACCTAAGAAACTCCGTTAAATCGTTGTTAGAATTTTTTTATGTTTTTTTTTCCAATCTTAGTTACAGACGTATAAATAGGTTAGTACCGTTAGTTAAGTTAGAACTGACAGTAACAAAGTGTTTAGTACTAGACAGTTAGTTTAGTAATGTTAGTTATAAAAATAGTTAGTACCGTTTAAGAGATGTGTATGAGATATCTTAGGAAAAGATAAGTATGCGTTTTGTAAGCCTGTTCTGTTAGGGTTTATCCTTAGTCTATAAAAGGATCCCTTTGGGCATAGTTAGAAATACGACCTCAAGATATCTCATAGCAAAAATCATATCTCAAATAGTTAGTAATCTGTAATCGTTCAAAGCAGATTAATAGAAGTTATTATTTAGTTCTACATTGTTTTTCTTAGTACTTGTGTTAAGATTCCGCATTAACACATAGTATTCATAATCAGTGTTTCTTCATAGTCAACTGTATATTATACATCTTGGCTACATCCTTATAATGAGGCTGCAAATATCCCATTCAAAGGGCTCACAAGTGGTATCAGAGCCTGTGAGAAACTCTGAATAAGAAGAACAATCAAATTAAACTCTCATACTCCTTAACTAAACATGTCTGCATCATCATCACAAGATGGGAATTCCTCCACCACCACCACCTCCACCATCATCACAAACAACAACCCCAACAAACTCCTCATACAGTATCAACCATTCAAGTTGCTATTCTCAAAAAAGGAGAGTATGATATCTGGGCTTAGTAAAAAAGGAGCAAAAATTTTTTTTGGGGCCCCATTACAGATTATCCAATCTGAAAGGTTATTCAAAATGGGAAATGGTCCTGTTTCAATCACTAACAATACATCATGACAAAATAATGTTTTGCTCCTAGAAATCTGCTGAAGAGATTGTAGCCAGAGAAAGAGAGAGAAAAGCAAGAACCACCTTGCTTATGGCCCTACCAGAAGATCATCTTGCAAAGTTCCATAAGATGACATATGCAAAAGAAATGTGGGATGCCATTAAATCAAGATTTGGTGGAAATGACATAATCAAGAAGATTGCAAAAGTATATCCTGAAGCAAACAATTTTGAAGTATTCTTCTGTATCTAACACAAATGTCTTCACAAAGGTTATGACAGGTTCCAAAGTCTTCTAAGTCAGTTAGAGATTCATAGAGCAGGTGTATCTACTGAGGATGCTAATCAAAAATTCCTAAGATCTCTACCTTCTGCCTGGTCACAAGTCTCCCTAATAATGAGAACCAAACCAGAGGGTGGACACTCTAAGTTTTGATGATTAGAACAATAATTTAAAGTCATTGATAGTATATAAAAGCTCTACCTGCAACCAACATTCTCTAGCCCACAAAATGGTAGCTTTTTGTCTTTGAAAACACCAAACAAGTACTAATGAAGTTTTGTACCGCTTATGGTTCCCCCCAATTCTTTCTGGTCAAAACACAAAGTATGAACAAACTTCATCATACTCACTTCTTGCTAATCAATCAAGCTGTCCTCAACTGGATCATGAGGATTTGGAACAGATTGATGAATATGATCTTGAAGAAATGGACTTGAAGTGGCAAGTGGCCATGATCTCAATTAGAAATAGAAAAAAAAGTTTTACAAGAAGACTGGTAGAAAGCTACAATTTGATGCGAAAGAGGCTGTTGACTTTGATAAAACCAAAGTGGAATGCTACAATTGCCATAAAACATGTCACTTTGCTAGAGAGTGTACAATCAAGGGATCTCAAGATAACAGGAGAAGAGATGCATAGAATTCTGGAAACAAGGATGGGAGCAAAACTGTACAGAAGGATGACTCTAAAGCATTGGTGACAATTGATGGAGAATGTGTGGATTGGTCAAATCAATCAGAAAATGAAGACTATGCTGTGATGGCTTGCAACAGCTCAGACTCAGATACAGAGGTAATTTCATGTTCAAATAAGTGTAAAGAGTCTTATGCTAATCTTAAAAAACTATATGATGCTTAGAGAGAACAACTAAGTGATGCAAGCATAGAAATAAAAGCATATTCTCAAGGTCTTAAGAAAGTTGAAGCATAGTTAGTTGCTCATCAACAAGGACAACTTTGGTATGAAAAAAAGATAAAGGTTAATGAAATAGATTTAAGATGATAAAACAATGTTTCTCACATACCAAAAGAAATTAATTAGCAGAAGCTCAAAGAAAAAATATAGATTAAAGGCTAAAGTATAAAATGGCAAAATTCTCTAAGGAATCAAAGTAAACTGCTAAATAACCCAAATGAGTGCTATATGAAAAAGTTTGGGCTTGGGTATGGGTGATCACAGATATTAATGTATTTTGAGTAGGAAAAATGAAGTGTTTGCAGATGTTTTTTAAGATAAAAGAAGTGATATCGAAAACCAACCCTGTTTAATGAAAGGTATGCATGAAGGTGAATGCAAGCTAGTACCCCCCATCCCATGCAGGGAAATTACATTCCCCTCTAGGACCCTAAAATTGAAGTAGATTACTCACAATTTACATATGGTTCAAAACAGACTCAACCTAGTGAATCTGAACCACAATCAAGTGAAATTGATACCTGTGAATCTAACATTAGTGCAGAACCCTCTGAATTAGTGTCTGAACCAGTGGTCAATGAATCTAATGTAGAATGTCAACCTAAGGTTTGTGTCTGTTGCTCCTATTCATTGAGGATATGATGAGGATAGTGAAGATGAGTGTTGTATATACCAACAAAACACAAAACACCTAGTTTTGCCAACCAGCAAGTAAAAAAAACTCCTAGGACAATTTAACGAAGTCAGTTCACACATAGTCAAAAACCTAAAGTTGATAAGAAAGATTTGGGGCATGGGTTTGCTGTAAGAGCATGTTTTGTATGTGGTAGTCTTAATCATTTAATTAGAGATTGTGATTCCCATGAGAAGAGGATGGTAAGAATGCCGAGCTAAAACAAATGGTTGGAATAATGTTCCAAAAGAAGAGAATAAACCAAACCAATTTTTTCCATTCGCAGTACTGAACTAAGAACTGGTATAATTCCAGTTAATACTGCTAGAGCTAGCAGTACTAAAAATTTTAGTACTGCTAGGCAAAGTGTTAACAGACAGACAGTACTAACTAGTACTGCCATGAAAGTTAATACTGTTAAGCCCATTGTGAATAGAGTTAGACCAGCAAATGTTTATAACAAAACTCATTCACCATCTTCAAGACCTTTCAAAAAGACAACAGTACTTAGAACAAACTTTTCAAATCAAAAGCTTAATACTGCTAAGGTAAATGCAGTTAGTACTGTTGGGGGAAAAAGGGAAACTGCTGTTAAGCCCTCAGCAGGTTGTAATTGGAGACCACAAAGATACCATGGTGGATCCAAATACAATGGTGGATCCAGTCTTAGAAATTGTTATACTTTCAAAGATCCACTAGGCAGACTCAAGCCCAAACAGGCTTGGGTCCCTAAGAGAGTCTAATCTCTTTTCTTTTAATGTGCAGGATTATCCACTATTTGATGTGCAGGATTATCCACATAGAGCTTTAAAGAATAAAGGAATTGTTGATAGTGGATGTTCCAGGCACATGACTGGAAACAAGGCCTACCTTGCTGAATTTCAAGACTTTAATGGTGGCCCTGTTGCTTTTGGAGGTAGTAAAGGTTATATCACTGGTAAAGGTAAAATAAAAACTGGTAAGTTAGATTTTGAGGATGTGTGCTTTGTGAAAGAACTTCAGCATTTCAATCTCTTTTCTGTGTCACAAATGTGTGACAAAAAGAACAAGGTTCTGTTTACTGACTCTGAATGTCTTGTTTTGTCTCCTGAATTTAAGTTACCTGATGAAAATCAAGTATTACTTAAAATCCCCAGACAAAACAATATGTACAGTTTCAATTTAGAGAACATTGTTCCTTCAGGAGGATTGGCTTGTTTAATTGCAAAGGCCACAACTGATGAATCTAACAAATGGCATAGGAGGTTGGGTCATGTCAATTTCAAAAACTTAAACAAACTTGTAAAGGGAAACCTTGTAAGAGGTTTACCTTCAAAGATTTTTCAAAATGACCACACTTGTGTTGCTTGTCAGAAAGGAAAGCAACACAAGGCCTCCTGTAAGGCCAAATCAGTAAGCTCTATTAGCCACTCCTTACAACTTCTTCATATGGATTTGTTTGGACCTACATCTGTAAGGAGCTTAAACCATAAGACCTATTGCCTAGTTATCACTGATGATTTTAGCAGGTTTAGTTGGGTATTTTTCTTAAGAACTAAGGATGAAACTAGTGGAATCCTTAAGGACTTTATAAGACAAATTGAGAACCAATTGAATCAAAAAGTTAAAACTATTAGAAGTGATAATGGTACAGAATTTAAGAACAAGGATGTTATTGAATTCTGTGGGTCAAAGGGGATCAAGAGGGAATACAGTAATGCCAGAACTCCACAACAAAATGGAGTTGCTGAGAGAAAGAACAAGACCCTTATTGAGGCTGCTAGGACCATGCTTGCAGATTCATTTTTACCTAACACTTTTTGGGTTAAAGCAGTTAGTACTGCTTGTTATGTTCTTTTTTTTAACGGCAATTTGTGGCTACATGGCCCCTAGCCCAGAAGGCGTAGCGAGCCCACACAACCAGGTTGGGTCCAGCCCAGAAGGCAATGGCACCCTTCCCTTTACACACGCGGGAGGAAACCCCTATCGCCCTAGGCAAGACTCGAACATAAGACCTTGCCTAGGAGAGTAAAACCTCCATACCATTGGACCAAATGCAATAGGGTATTAGTGACCAAGCCTCATAATAAGACACCTTATGAACTTTTAACTGGTAAGATACCAATTATAAGTTATATAATTCTATGAGTTATCATTCCTGTTAGATCAGAGAAATCATGCTAACATTCATGTCAGGTCAAAAAGATGATAACCTAACATGCAGGTTCAGAAGAAATATTAATGTAGGGGTTTCGGAAAATGAGGATGATATCATGCTCAAGACTGTTTGTACTGCCAATATGGTCTTTCTTTTTCTTCAACAATCCACTACATGATTTAAAGACAGATGACAAGGAGAAGGTCCAACGAGAGGAAGAAACAAGTCTTTATGGATAACTTGAAAGAACTTAAGAGGCATATAAAAAGGAGGCTAATGAGGAAGCTGTAGCTCTCTGAGGGAGGGAGGAGTTTGCCACAGAAACTGTGAACTTAGTTTTACAAGAAGGAGCTGCAAAGACTTTTAGCCATGCACTAACATTTTTGTGTACTGTTAGCACACCAACTAAAGCTTGGCAGTAATTACATAGTTAATTCGGTTAGCATTACAAGTTAGTACTGCTTCTCATGAGGGACTATCTCTTTCGGATCCAACAAATCTGACTAGATGATTCTGATTACCTCCACTAGAGGATATTATCAATTTTCTTCTGATGGTATTTTTACTTTACTTCATCTTAGATGGTGGAGGAGGTTTACACGTGCTGAACTTCACAAACTTGGAAATCTGTTGTGACATGTTAGTCCTATTCCAGCCATCTAGGATTATCTACTTTCTCCTTTCAGCCCTAATTATTAGCGTTGATCCAACCGCAGCAGTTCAAACAAGAAGCAAAGTGAATCAAAGTTTGGAGCCCAATGCTTTTGTTAAGTTTGTTTCAAAAGCAAGGAGAAATATCATAAGGACTTCCTGCATTGTTTATTTGCTGTTTCCTGTCCTAACATGCCCCTAAGATGACACTTTCAAAGCTCTTGAAGTTGAAAGCTGGGTTGATGCCATTGAAAGAAGAAGTGCTGCAGTTCGAGATACAGAAAGTTTGGATATTGTAGATCTGCCTTTTGGGATGAAGGCTATTGGTACAAGGTTCTATCGAAATAAGGAAGGACGAAAGAGGAGTTCGTAGTCAGAAATAAAGCAGGTTAGTTGCCAGGGACATAGGCAAGAGGAAAGGGATAGACTATCGATGAAGTTTTTGTCATGTGGCAGGATAGAAGTCTGCCATATGGATCTTTTTAGGCCTTTTGACCTCAGACATGGGTTTTATGTCTATCAAATGGATGTGAAATAGTTTGGGCCTTCCTTTAATGGTAAAATGATAAGGAGGTATATGTATCTCAACCACCTGGTTTTCTGATCTAAATATCCTAAGAAAGTCTACAAAGTTGCTAAAACGCTCTCTATGGGCTAACATCAAGCTCCCTAGACGCCTGGTTATGCTTCTTTATTAATTTCTTATTGAAGAATGGATACAGAAGAGGAAAAAAACCATTGACAAAACTCCTTCATCAAGATAGGACAAATCATGATATTCATACTAGTTCAAGTCTATGTGGATGTTATCATATTTGGTGTCTACAAAGAAATCTTGGTCGTTGGATGAATTTGAGTCATATAAATGAAGAGTAGATTTCAGATGAGTTCAATAGGACGGCTCACTTCTTTTCTTGGATTACAAGTCAAACAAAAACCAGATGGTATCTTTAATAGTCAGGCATAAGTATGTTGCAGAAGAATCTGAAGAAGTTTAACTTTGCAAAATGTTAAGTCTGCTAGTACACCAATTGAGACTCGGAAGCCTTTAGTCTAGGAATGAGGACGCCAGTGATGTAGGATGTCAATCTATCATAGGATTCCTTGATTGGCTCTTTAATGTACTTGACTACTTCTAGGCCTTGATATTTATGTTTTGAGGTTGGGCTTGTTCTAGGTTTTTAGTCACTCCAAAGTCCTTCATTAAGTGCTGTCAAGAGAATCTTTAGGTATCTAAAGGGCAAACCCAAAATGGGTTTTTATGTATCCTAGAGTGTCTTCATTTGACCACGAATCCTACTCAGATTGAAGTGATTATGCTGGAGAAATCTTGAACAGGAAATCCAATAGGAGGGTTGTTATTTCTTGACAGGAGTCTCATTTCTTGGAAATACAAAAAGGCAGACCATTGTGGCTATACTTTAATACAGAGCAGATTATGTTGCGGGTGTGGGGGTGGGCGATCGCATGAAAGTGCATTTTGGGCAAAAGTTTTGTGGATCAAAAATCAAATGTTGGGACTATGGGTTTAACTTTATGAACCAAAGATCTACATTAATAATGAAAGCACATATGCCTTGTAAAGAATCTAGTATATTCATTACAAAACAAAGCGTATTGCTATTAGGCACCCTTTACATAAGAGATGCTTATGAGAAGATACTCTATCCCTTGTGTTAAAATCTACAATGTTGACAATGTAGTTGATTCTACTAACCAAGGCATTTGATGTTAGCAGGTTCCAGTTCTTGGTTGTTTCTATTGGGATGATAAATCCATAAGCTGTATTGGTTAAAGGGAGGCAATATGATGTGTTGTATAGTTTGTATGACGTTTTGGTGTAAGGATACATTTTAACCATAGGTGATGCGTTTTAAAAGGTTTAAGAGGATTTAGAGTGTCATTGAGAAGAGTTATTGATGGTACTGAAGCACTCTTGTTATCTACATTGTTCATTCTTTGGTTAGACATTTGTTTCAGTACCTCCGACAGTGACCCAAGAGTTAGTACCCGGGCCAAAGTTTGTACCGCTATAGAGACATTGAAGAAAAATACCGCCAAGGGTACAAAGTGTAAATTGAAACGGTTTCCTTGAAATTAGGTTTCCTAAACCTATATAAACCCATCTCAATTGCACAGTTCCTTACGCAATCTCTCTTAAATACATTGGTATCTACAAGCCCTAATATCTCTCTTAACGACGATCACTCTTTCGACTATAATGGCTGTTCTTGATTCATGTCCTAAGCACAACATGGTCGCATATCTGGAGAAGTCTAAAGGGAATGCAGAGTTTCACGAGATCATTGATTTTCTTAAGCGCAGTTCCATTCATCATGCTCTCACTGTAAGTCCTGTTGTTTCTACTACATTTGTTGAACAATTTTGGACGTCTGCTAAGTCCAAAATAATCAACAATGTTAGGCACATTACTGCCAAGCTAGCAAGTCTGTGTCTATCTCTGGGGCATCAATAAGAAGTGATCTTCTTTTTGATGATGCTGATGGGTTTAGACTCGGTTACCTAATAGGCTATATTTGATGCTATATAGATTATGGGGTATTGAAGGGGATTTAACAGTGTCTCAAAATTTAATATGGCTTTGTTTTCACTCCCAATGGAGGTTTTTATTCTCATACCATGTAATCAATTAGTCTTAGTTCAAAAAAGCACTCTTGGATCAAAATATCTATATATTGCCATTAGCTGTCATATTGCTTAACATGTCTAATTAGAAGTATTAATTTTTCTAAATTAATTATTGATGGTCATGCTTTAGACATTTAAGATGCTAAGAAGAAGTTTTAATGTTACCATGTTTTATTTCTATCTTTTGTAGATAAACAATCCTAGCTAATGTACCTGTACCTTTAGATCATTTTTCCTGTAAATACTGTAAATAGTAAAGTCTTTCTTTCTATGGTTAAAAAATGTAAACATTTCTCATGGAAATAGACTCCTTTTATTTGCTTCTTTGTTGGTAAACAACCTACTGGATGAGGGTTGCTCCTTCAGAATGGACCATTGTGAGCACTAACCTTAACCTCTCTTGCTCACACTAGTGAAGTACCTAATGAGCCACAGCCTGACTTAACTCTTGCTCACACTAGTGAAGTACCTATTGAGCAACAGACTGACCCATCTCCAAGACCTTCACCATCTACTATCATTCCTAATGTTATTCCAGAAAACTTCTGGTGGGATATGTTGGAGAGGTTCATTGCATCACAGTCATTAATCCTTTCAGGACATGAGGGTGATATGACACTCCAAAGTGTCTATGTCTTTGTCTCTCTTTATGATGCACAGGTTACCAGATCAAGCCAAAAGAAATACATAACTTGAAGGCATCAGATCAAAAAGCTCAAGAAGCAAGGCTAAACCTGTAATAAACACCACAGAGCTTGGATGCAAAGTTATCTCCTTAATGCAAAGTTGGCAAGGGAACAAGATTCTCAAAGAAACAATGGGTACACAAAGAAGTTGTATCATACAGGGGAGGTAGTGTGTAAAGGTGAGATCTTCAGTTCAAAGAGATTCCTCTATTTGATTGAGATTCTGAAGATACAGTTGATCATATTGAAGCAGAGAATGCTCCAGGATTGTGTGGTGAGGACATCCGAATACTAGTGGATGAAGATAAGAGATTGATGAAAATATACTTAGTATTGAAGATGTACTTAGTACTGACAAGGAGAAAGTTAGTACTGACAAGGAGAAAGTTTAGTTACTGATAGCACCCAATAGTTAGTACTGCGGATTCCAAAGTTAGTTATACTGGACAGCAAATTGAAATGGTTACCGATGAAAAATTGAAGTTGAGTACCGATGAACAAATGGAAAGTATAATGAGCTCGTAAAGAAAAGGTACTGAGATCATTTGAAGAGAGGGTAGTGCTACTCAAGCCACTCAAACATCTTACTTCTACAATTATTGGAAGTGATGAAACAATAGTAAGGTTCTTATCAACTCTTGAAGTCAAGCCAAAGCAGTTTCTAGGAGAGAAAGGAGAGAAAGGTGTAAGTTGAAGGATATTGAAGAAAACTGACAGAACCCCCCCCCCATAGGCACTACCTCTACAAGATCCTTATGACATTAAAGCCTCTTACCAAAAATTGATCCAAAAAGACAAAGGAAAGTAGAAATAGTAGAGGAGGATGAATCTAAAAGTGAATTTGATTGTATTCCTGAAGCTGTGAAGAAGTTTAAACTGCTTGAAATGTGATGAAGAGGATGGCTAGGAAACTACAACGTAAGAGTTGCGGAGGTGAAGATGAAAGAAAAAGGATTAGCTGAAGAAAAAGCTACCCATATGAAGGTCTCATAAGAAATTTTGATGACATAAAGGCAAGGAATTGAGGGCTGACAGACGTTCTTGCTAAGAAGCTATAAAGAACAAGGAAAAAGAGCATTTACAATAGAAGGAAAAAGCAAAATTCCTTCAGGACACAATTGACTGCTCAAAGAATAATTCCTTGCTCAACAAAGATCAGAGGCTCATCTGGAATAGGGACCGACCTACAAAGAATCACTGAGAATCAGTGATGACCTACTTGAAGATGTAGGAAAACTGTCAAGCACTTGAATCTGGAAAACCAAGAAGTTTGAAGAAATACAAGCCTATTTGAGAAGTTAAGGGTCCAGATGAAGTTTTCTATTTCTATGAGGTCTGCTTGGAAGGGGTGGAAAAGACTGATCAAAAGGATGAATGAAAAAGGAATTGATTCCTCTAAAAGTGAAGTAATCAAGGAGGAGAGTAAAGAAGAAGTTCAGGAGGAGAGTAAAGAAGAAGAAAGTAAAAGAAAGAGAAAAATTGGTACTACGAAAAAGATGAAGTCAAGAAAAAGAAGATTCATACAAAACACTTCTGAAGATGATAGTGAGAAAGAGAATGATGAGCTGAGATTACACTTAACTATAGCTCCAGATGAGGAAAAGGAGGTAGATTATGAAATACTTGACAGGAAATATCCTATCAAATAATGGAAAATAGAGTGTCTTAGAACTAAACCACAGGTTGATAAAGCTGAACACTTAGAAGAAATTAATCAAAATGTGGTGATTAGAAGCAATGGACAAAAATGTTACTTTAGTACTTTGATGAGGGTGTTGTCCATATTTGATAGAGAAGATTTGAATGTTGTGTATCAACTGGTAATGGACAGATATCAAGATGAGATACCTGAAGGTTTTGATAGAGTACTTTGGGGAGATTTAATGGTTATGTTCAACCCAGATGATGAAAGTTGGAGTCTGAAGAAGACAGTATTATGGCATTAGAGTTGATTAGATTTATCAAGAAGTTGCTTGCAGAGTTAGGGAACATGATGATTTGTTGAAATGTGGAGGATCTTTGGAGTGTTAGTGTCAAGGAACCACACAACAATATGGTCATCAGTTCACCATGTTAACCGGATAAGAACTGGCTAGTCCATAAGCAAACGGCTTGTGGTAAACGACTTCTCAAATCCGTTTATGGTTGACAATTTACCAAAAATTGTAGGGTTCTTAACTCTCCTTGCCTTCATGGTTAAGAGTTGGCATAGTCCAGATCAAAAAAGTTCAATGGTAAAGACTAATCAAATATGTTGATAGCTGATAGTTTGCTAAAAACTATATGGTTTATCAATGCACCATGTTATGGCAATGAAGCATTGGCTAGTCCAAAAGCAAACGGTATTTGGTAAAGACAAATTAATTCCGTTGATGGTTGACAGTTTACCAAAAACTGTATGGTAATAACTCGCATTGTTTTTAAACTGAAGACGTTAACTATCCAGACGCAAACGACTACTGGTAAAGGAACATCAAATCTGTTTATGGCTGGTAGTTTGCCAAAAACTATAAAGCCAACTTAGTTGGATTGTTGCTTGAAAAGATGGGTGCTGTGTTGCCTGAGAAGACAAAAGTTGCTATCTGAAGAAAGGATTGAGTTTTAAAAGATCAGAGATGATAAAGTGTTTGGTAGACATGCCTCTATGCGTTAATAGAAGTTAAGAAACATGAAGTTAAAAGAGGTCAATATTCATGTTTAAGGGAGGATTGTTGGGAATTACGTTTTCCTAACTTAGTACCGACAGTACAAATAGTTAGTACTGATAGTTATAGTTAGTACTGACAGTACAAAGTGTTAAGTACTGATCAGTTAGTTAGTACCGTTAGTAGAAAATAGTTAGTACCGTTTAAGAGATATGTATGAGATATTTTAAAAAAAGATATGTACGCGTTTTGTAAGCCTGTTAGGGTTTATCCTTGGTCTTATAAAGGATCCTCTCCTTGGGCCATTAGTTAGAGGAGGATCTCAAGATATCTCATAGCAAAATCATATCTCAATAGTTAGTAATCTGTAATCATTCAAAGCAGATTAATAGAAGTTATTATTTAGTTCTTCATTGTTTTTCTTAGTACTTGTGTTAAGATTCCGCATTAACACATAGTATTCATAATCAGTGTTTCTACATAGTCAACTGTATTTATACATCTTGGCTATCATCCTTAATAGGCTGCAGAGATCTATTCCTAAGGGACTTACAAAAAAGAATTAGAATGAGGAAACTCCCCTGATAGTTTGCTCTGGATGGTTCTCTATTTTGAGTGTTTGAGCAAAATCCATGTTGATGAGGGCTTTAGAATGCCCATGAGAGTTCAACACGTGACATTCTCGGATTATACCATTAAGTCGATTCCGTTTGCAACAAGGTCCTGCATGAAAGTTAGAAGATGTTCATGCAATTTGTACTTCCGATATCCTACAATACAGGTAAACAATTAAACACATAACTTTACATGTTACAATACGCAGTATCCCAAACCCAAGTATATACGCGTATGTAATTTGTGAAACAATTAAATGCTGGTGGTGGAAATTAAAATACTGATAATGTCCAGACATACATACGCCATATCCTAAGGGGTTCGATATGCCGTATGTAATGTCTGGTAAGACAGACTCAACAATTAATTCCAATTCAAACAATTAAATGCGACAAACAATTTAAAAACAATCGGGTTGTCTCCCGGGAAGCACTTTTGTTTTAGCTGGTCGTTAAGTTCGACCTTTTTTCACACACGTCATTCTTCCACTGCTCTAGTTACGAGCCATCCATCATCCATTTTGTTAAAAAGTTCTCGGTAAGCATATTGTGCGTCCATATTGGTTTCTGAATGGTTGATGTGCTCGAGTTCCTTGATGGCCACATATTCTTCATCAGCCTCGAACGAGTATTTTGTCATCTCAAACCTCCTAATCTTGCAAGTTTATGGTTCATGAGTGGGTTTATCCATGTGCCCTTGACCTTTTTGAACATTTCCGATGTTATTCGTTTCATAATTCCTTTCAGGTATGTGGTCAATATCAAGGTAAAGGTCAAAGGTTCTTTTAGGTTTGGCGTTTGCGTATGGTCCCCGGAGGCGGTCGTCCTAACGAGCGTATGGGTAAATTTCATTAGTATTCACCTTCCACCAACATTCTTCAAGTTTCACTAGCACACCGTAGTCTAACTCGTAGAAGTTTTCAAAACTGTTTCTTAGCCATGTGCACAACTTCATCACGCCAGGAGTCGCATCCCCCCATGATCCTTCAATTTGTGCCTTAAGCATCAAAGTTTCATCCTTTAGGCATCCGTCAATAAAATTATCGTACCACTTATGATCTTGAAAATAAGTCATGTGACCGACTCTAACCATCCCGGGTAGTTCCCCTCCATTACAAAACCCATCAATATCTAAACTAAATGTGGCCCATTTTGTTATTCCGTTTTTGAAGCGGTAAGGCTCGCATATGTGATCACAAAGTTGATACGGTACCCCACAACGTCAGGGTCAATTTTTAGGAGGTAGTTGAATTATTCAAGGGCTATACAAAAGGGTGTATCAAAGTTAAACAAGTCGTCTTTGATCATAAAGATTTCAAGAACGTTTTCAATCTCATCGGGGTCATCATTTTCCTCAGCTTCCTCTTTTTCATTATGATCAAAAAGATTGTAGAATTTTTGAATGAATTTTTCAACTAAATCATCCCAAATAGAAACAGTGCCTATACATTCATTTGTAAACCATTCGCTTGCGGCACCTGAGAGTAAGATAGGGAAGACACTAAGTCTAAATCGGTCGTGACTTAGCCCCCTTACTTTAAGTGGCTCAACTACTTTGAGAAAACGATTCATGTGTTCGAATACATTTTATCCATTTATCCTATTAAAAGCGTTATTGCGAATTTTCACCAGGAAAGTTCCTTCAATTTCAATGAAATTTTTCTCGATCATTTTCCCATTGTTATCGTTTGAAACGAAGCTTTTACGGGTAGTCGAAATGTAGTCGTTCGTGATTGGTCCTGCCATTATGATCCTTCTCCTAACTGAGAACAAGAGCAAAGTAATCAGTAGGATGTGCCCACAGGGGAGAGAACACAGAAAACAAAACTGAAAACTGAAAATGAAATACAGGTACTGTATCAGATGACAAATGTGTCGTATTCTATTGACCAGTATACACCGTATGAGTCAATTGAATAGTAGAACGTCGTATTGAGTTTACATAATATGTCGTATTGTTTGGGAGAACAGATACGTCGTTTAGACCGCAAAACAACACGTTGTTCTGAACAGAAGGTTAGATATGCCGCATCCAACTAGTGGATACGCCATATCAGGTTATCAGTCAGAACATAATACTATTTAAACACATAATTAAATGCAATAAATTAAACACACAATTAGCAATCAGAATTAATTTAATTAATTTTACACTAAGCAAGTTAAATGTTAGAAACACTAATAAGAATAAAGATTAGACTATTCACTTCCCGGCAACAGCGCCAAAAACCTGATGTGTCGTCGTGTGGTGTATATTTAGTGATTATCAAGTTTTACATTAATATTTAGCCGACAAACCTAAAGATAACACTTTAACGGGTAGTGTATCCGGTCAAGATGTAGCTTCGCTTGGGTAAGTTTGGGATTGTCGAACACTAAGGAGAGAAAGTTACCAATATTTTTCAGTATTTTAATCTGATCTAGATTAGTTAATTACTTATTAAACCTATGTGTAACATACTTTACTAGTTGATAAAATGGGGGGTTTTCAGCCTGAGAGACTGGCACAGGTTTAATGGTGACAAAGATTAATTCTAAACACAATAAACACGAAATTAAATAATCACAAGATAAAGGAATCGGTAAAGCCAAATTATAGAAAACTATGTATTAACCATGTTAAATCGATTAAATGTTGATTTGTTTATGTTAGTGTAATGGCTACTTATTTTGATAAGGCGGCATATCATTCTTAAGACTTAGGCGGAGTTCTTCTTCCTTAAGACCTAGATTGAACAATCTGTCACGATTAACGATCCGAATAAAGCATCCATTTGTTAATTTATAATCTATCTAGGAGATTAAAGGCAAGTGGTGGTGTGATCCTGTTAAAACCCTAGCCCCATCGGGGACTTTACCCACTTTATTGCTTGATGTTGTTGATATACAGCGGTAGCTCCACCACCCAAATCAATACCAATTAACTAAGAATAATACCGGTTGAACAATTATCGAGTTACCTGCCGGTCCAACTAAGCTCATAATCAAAGGGTAAGGACAAGGTGTCATTTGTGATCCTATTGGTTCGGGGAATACCATAACACATCATGGAGTGAGCTATCTTGGCATCTAGACTAGTGTTTTGTCTACTCACTTGACTAGTTTTAAATGATAGGTCGCATGTACAAGCACATAAACAAGGGAAGTATACTCACACCACAAAAAGTGATTTACACACCACAATTATGCATATATGATGTTGTAACATATGCATTAGTGATGTGATATTATGGTGTTCACATCACTTTTTGTGGTGTGAGTATCACTTCCCATAAACAAGTATAAGGCGATAAACATAATTAAACAACAACGATAAATTAAGCAAGCCAGTATTAAAACAAACCAAACATTATAATCTTCATTAACATGGCTAATACCAAGGGTATTAGCCTACAATCAACGTAATTTTACAAGCGTGATCAAACTATTAAGAATCGAATGATTAAGAAAGTAATAATTACACGATGTCTTCTATGGAATTATCGTTGGTGCTTGACCTTGGCTGCTCCTTTTCTTGGAAAACTCGACTTCAGAGTGTATGGTATGAAGAATATAATTTTTGCACACTGAAACTCGTTTTTGAGTCTCGTATTTATAATGTCTGAAAATAGCCTAGATATGCCATATGGAATGAGGTGCATACGGCGTATAGGGTGTTAATTTCCTTAGAGTTCGTGATAAGATCAAATCAATCAAGATTAATTTCCATCAATCATATTAACTGCATAGCTTGGACTGTTCGACCTGTGGAGCTATGGCCATAGGGTTAAGAGTGATACGTCGAATCGGGAATTGATCTTTACGAGTATTCTTGTGATGAGCTGGCGCTGATATGACGTATGTTCATTACTGGATACGGCGTATGGTAGCAGATAATAGTTTTCTTTAAATGTCTTTGTTTTATCTCAAGAAATTCACCTTTTAGCTTCGTCTTCACAAATTACTCCATAATTACTGCAATCATAAACTTTAAGCAATTAAGTACCAATATCTTGCAATAATTATATAAAAGTGGGTAAAATGTATGGGATAAATGATGGTAAAATATGACGTTATTTGATGATATCAGTTACCCCTACCTATTATTCCCTCATAACATTGCACCCCGTGCTACCCCGGGTATTTTTGTTGGTTATCCCACTTATCACCGTGGATATTGATGACTTGATTTATCCACCAATAAAATAATCCTCTCCCGACATGTCGCTGAGCTCTAATTTTTATACGACTCACTCACACCTTCACACCCTCCATCATATAATTTTTTGACCATGCACCATCTCCTATAACTTAGACATATTATTCATCATCTCCAAAACACTTCCTACACTACTAAGGCTATGTTTGGTGCAATAGGTTGGGGCTTGGGCTAGAGCTGGGGTTGGGGCTTGGCACTACATTGAAAAAAGGAGAACGGGTGACGAGAGTTTCCTCGCCAGGGAAAACCCACTAAACGACAAAAACACATCCGACGTGGCACTTATTGTGTTAGACTTTTTGGGTATTTTGATAACGGATAGACATTTCCCGGGGACATGTCGCTGGGGAAACATTTAAGCAAATTTGACCAAAATTTTGGCAGTAAGTTTTCCCGCTCTATTATCCCCGAGGACATGTCCTCGGGGAAAAGTTTGGCCATGTTTGACCGTAATTAAAGAGCGTCATTAGTGGTAACAATATGGGGGTGACGTGGCCCAAACTTTCCCCGACAACATGTTGCTAGGGAAAACCTTTGACTATGTTTGACCGGACTTAGGCCCAAATACTGGTTCTTTTCTGTCGATTCTTTTGGCGAGGTGTTTCCCGCCAAGGTTTCCCCGTCAACTTGTCCCCAGGGAAAAGTTTAATGTCCCCGAGGAAAAGTTTATCTGCGTTTCACTGGTGTGATTAAAGTTAATGATGGTGGGGGTGAAGTGGCATTTTGTTTTCATGTGACTATATCCCGGTGTTAAACCACAAAACTACTTGTCATTTCTGAACTTTCAAAACTGCTATTAAGGTTTGTTACGCTTTCAAAACCACGTTGTGCGGACTTAAACTAACAAAGAAGTAAAACATATGAATTACATTACAAATCCATAAACATTCAAACATTAAAGCATACGAATTACGTTACAAATCAATAAAATTTTAAACACTAAAGCATACGAGTTACATTACAAATCGATAAAAGTTTAAACACTAGGGCATACGAATTACATTTGAAATCCATAAAAAGTTTAAACTTTGAAGCATACGAATTACATTCCAAATGAAAAACTACCTCAAACTAAGTTTTCCATTGTCATTGTAAACTTCATGAAGTAGTATAGTTGAATTATGTGTGTTGTTTCGAATGGATATACATTTCTATTATTGCCTCGAGTACCTTTATCACTTTCATAAGCAATAGCTTGCAGGTTGATGCCACTCTGCATTTCTAGAATGGTCCCGGATAAGGAATCACTTGGAGGGCGTTGAAGGTCGTGCAGAATTATTAGACTCGTTGAAACTCTTAAAGAGAAGCGATTCGTCTGACAGACTATTCCTCTTTCCATTAAAAAAATACTACATCCAAATGTTTTTTTCGAGGCTGTTAAAGAGTAAATAAAATAATTCTTAACAACTGGCCAAATTATTTATATATAACATATATAAAAAACATGTAATTGTTCACCTTTAATAAAGGACATGCATAGTATAGTTGACCACGGGTGTGAGGTTGATACGATTCTCGCAAAACTACATCTCCTTTTCCACAATGACACTTAAAAGCTTTGTGTTGCAACATCATCATAATAACAGTGTTTGCTGTATGTGTTTCTCTTGTGTGTGTAGTATGTTGATGGGTTAAGTTATGGAGATAAGGAATGTGTTGTACTTGTGGTTGTGAGGAAACAGATCTACTTTTATGATAAAGTTGTGTGATGTTATTGGTTTTTTGAGGACATGTCACTAGGGGAAACACTTGGTGTTTTGACACAAAAAGAATGAGTTTATAAGCGCAATGTTGGGAATCCTTCTAGCATTGCATTGGGATATGTGTTTGAGAAAGATACCATATCGACTCCTCCATTGAACATCTCATGTATAACGATACCATCTCGACTTCTCCGTTCAACATCTCATATGCAACGACACCATCTCGACTCATCCGTTGAACATCTTATGTACAACGATACCATCTCGACTCCTCCGTTAAACATCTCATGTACAACGATACCATATCGAATCCTTCGTTGAAGAATCTCGACTCATTCGTTGAACATCTCATGTACAACGATACCTAAGGGTGTAAACGAGATGAGACAACTTATGAGTTACTCGAGATCGACTCGTAAACTACTCAAAATCGACTCAATCCAATTTTAAAGACTCGAGTTACGAGCTCCAAAATACCGAATCATGAAGCTCCGCGGGGGGGAGCCTCATCGAGCTTCCTTTAATTAAATTACACTTTACCCTTTTATATACATAAATTAAGTTGAGTCAAGCTTGATATATCGAATATTTAATGAGCTCGAGCCTGAAATGTGAAAATAACTGAGCTCGAATCGAGTTTCGAGCTTGAGTTTTATATGACAAGTCAAGCTCGAGCTCGAAATATAAAGCCTCGGAAACGAGCTCGAGTCGAGTTTCGAGCTCGAGTTTTAGTATTCGAGTCGAGCTCGAGCTTGATGTTGTTTTATACACCGGTAGTCTACCACCCAAATCAATAACAATTAATTAAGAACAATACTTGTTGAACAATTATCAGGTCACCTGCCGGTCCAACTAAGCTCATAAACAAAGGGTAAGGACATGGTGTCATGTTGTGTTACTTAGTGGTCCGGGATACAAACACAACATGGAGAGCTATCCCAGCATCTAGATTATGTGTTAAGTCTTACTAGACCCAGTTGAATGATAGGTAGCGTGTACAAGCACATAAACAAGTATAAGGCGATAAACATAATTAAACAACAATGATAAATTAAGCAAGCCGGTATTAAAACAAACCAAACATTATAATCTTCATTAACATGGGTATTAGCCCACAATTATTGTAATTTTACAAGCGTGATTAAACAATTAAGAATCGAATGATTAAGAAAGTAAGAATTACACGATGTCTTCGATGGAAATATGGTTGGTGCTTGACCTTGGCTGCTCCTTTTCTTGGAAAACTCGACTTCAGAGTGTATGGTATGAAGAATATAATTTTTGCACACTGAAACTCATTTTTGAGTCTCGTATTTATAGTGTCTGAAAATAGCCTAGATACGCCGTATGGAATGAGGTGCATACGGCGTATGTGGTTAATTTCCTTGGAGTTCGCAATAAGATCAAATCCATCAAGATTAATTGCCATCAATCATATTAACTGCATATCTTTGACTAACGGCCAGCTGGACATACGACGTATAGGGTTAAGAGTGATATACTGAATCGGGAATTGATCTTTACGCGTATTCTTATGATGAGATGGCGTTGATACGCCGTATCTTCATTACTGGATACGGCGTTTGGTAGCAGATAATAGTTTTCTTCAAATGTCTTCGTTTTATCTCCAGAATTGCGCCTTTTAGCTTTGTCTTCACAAATTACTCTATATTTACTGTAATCATAAACTTAAAGCAATTAAGTACTAATATCTTGCAATAATTATATAAAAGTGGGTAAAATGTATGGGAAAAATGATGGTAAAATGTGACGTTATTTGATGATATCAGTTACCCCTACCTATTATTCCCTCATAACATTGCACCCCGTGTTACCCAACGTATTTTTGTTGGTTATCCCACTTATCACCGTGGATATTGATGCCTTGATTTATCCACCAATAAATAATCCTCTCCTGACATGTCGTTGAGCTCTAATTTTCATACGACTCACTCATACCTTCACACCCTCATCATAACAATTTTTTGACCATGCACCATCTCCTATAACTTAGACATATTATTCATCATCTCCAAAACACTTCCTACACTACTAAGGCTATGTTTGGTGCAATAGGCTGGGGCTTGGGCTAGAGTCTAGAGCTTGGTGGTTAGGGCTTGATCTACAAGAAAAACGGAGAGCGGGTGTGACGAGGCAGTTTACGCGGCGTACAAATGTCGCAGGGGACGAGGAAAACCCGCAAACGACAAAAACACATCCGACGTGGCACTTATTATGTTAGACATTTTGGTCAATTTTGACGAAACTTTTCCCCGGGGACATGTCGTTGGGGAAACATTTGGTCAAATTTGACCAAAATTATGGCGGTAAGTTTCCCCGCTCTATTATCCCCAAGCACATGTCCTCGGGAAAAAGTTTGACCATGTTTGAACGTATTTAACGAGCGTCATTAGTGGTAACAATATGGGGGTGACGTGGCCCAAACTTTCCTCGACAACATGTCGCTAGGGAAAACCTTTGACTATGTTTTACCGAAACATGGCCTAAATACGGTGTCGATACTTTTGGCGGGGTGTTTCCCGCCAAGGTTTCCCCATCAACTTGTCCCCGAAGAAAAGTTTAATTTCCCCGAGGAAAAGTTTATCTGCGTTTCACTAGTGTGATTAACGTTAATGAAGATGGGGGTGAAGTGGCATTTTATTTTCACGTGACTATATCCCGGTGTTAAACCACAAAACCACAAAACCACTTGTCATTTTCGAACTTTCGAAACTGCTATTAAGGTTTGTTACGCTTTCGAAACCACATTGTGCGGACTTAAACTAACAAAGAAGTAAAACATATGAATTACATTACAAATCCAGGAACATTCAAACATTAAAGCATACGAATTACGTTACAAATCAATAAAATTTTAAACACTAAATCATACGAGTTACATTACAAATCGATAAAAGTTTAAACACTAAGGCATACGAATTACATTAGAAATCCATAAAAAGTTTAAACTTTGAAGCATACGAATTACATTCCAAATGACAAACTACCTCAAACTAAGTTTTCCCATGTCATTGTAAACTTCGTGAAGTAGTGCAGTTGAATTATGTGTGTTGTTTCGGATGATTTATACAGTTATATTATTGCCTCGAAGAACTTTTCTTTTCCAAGCAGGAGCTTGCAGTTTGAGCATCTGCATTTCTAGAGGTTCTCTCGAACAATCATTAGAGGTGTTTGAAGGTCTATTATGAAGAAGAAAATAGACTCGGTTGAAACTCTAAGAGACCTGCGACCAGTAGAAGGACTACTAGTTCTACTTTCCATAAAAAAATACATCCAAACTCATTTTTTTGAGGGTGTTAAAGAGTAAATAAAATAATTTTAACAACTTGCTAAATTATTTATATATTACATATATAAAAAATGTAATTGTTCACCTTTGATAAAGGACGTGCATAGTATAGTTGACCACGGGTGTGAGGTTGATATGATTCTCGCAAAACTACATCTCCTTTTCCACAACGACACGCAAAAGCTTCGTGTTGCAACATCTTCAAAATAACATATGTGTGTGTATGTGTGTGTGTTGATGGTTAAGTTATGGTGATAAGAATGTGTTGTGCTGGTGGTTGTGAGGAAAAGATATGCTTTTATGATAAAGGTGTGTGATGTTTTCTCGAGGATATGTCCTCCGGAAACACTTAGTCGTTTTGACCAAAAGCTTAACCAAAAGAATGAGTTTACAGCAAACAACGTTGGGAATCCTTCCAGCATTGCATTGGGATATGAGTTTGAGAAAGATAAAATATCGACTCCTCCGTTGAACATCTCATGTATAACGATACCATATCGACTTCTCTATTCAACATCTAATGTACAACGACACCATCTCGACTCATCCGTTGAACATCTCATGTACAACGATACCATCTCAACTCCTCCGTTGAACATCTCATGTACAACGATACCATATCGACTCCTCTGTTGAAGAATCTCGACTCATTTGTTGAACATCTCATGTAAGACGATACCTAGCGGTGTAAACGAGATGTGACAACTCGTGAGTTACTCGAGATCGACTCGTAAACTACTCGAAATCAACTCGATCTAAACGAGTCAAGCTCGATTTCGAGCTTACTCGAGTATATTTCGAGCGTGTTTAGCTCCTAAACCTCGGCTTTGTGAAGCTCGCGAGCCTTATCGAGCTTCAATTAAATTATTTACCCTTTTATATACATAAATCAAGTCAAGTCGAGCTTGATATATCGAATATTTATCGAGTTTGAGCCTGAAATATGGAAATAATCGAGCTCGAGATCGAGTTTTGAGCTTAAGTTTTTTATGACGAGTCGAGCTCGAGTTTTAGTATTTGATTCAAGCTCGAGCTTGGCAGTACTCGACTCGACTCGATTCGTTTACACCCCTAACAATACCATATCGACTCCTCCGTTGAACATCTCATGTATAAAGATAGAATTTTGATTCCTCCATTGAACATCTCATGTACAACGATAGCATCTCGACTCCTTCGTTGAACAACTCATGTATAACGATAGCATCTCGACTCATCCGTTAAACATCTCATGTACAACGATACCATATCGAATCCTCCGTTCAGCATATCATGTATATAGATTGTATCGATTCCTCTGTTAGAAACATTCTCGTTGTACTTGATAGCATATCGAACTCTTTCGTTTGAACATCTCCATGTACACGATAGCATCTCAACTCCTCCAGGTTGACTCTCTCATATATACGATAGCTTCTCGTCTTCCTCCGTTGACATGCTCAAATAAAGCGACTCACATATCGACTCCTCCCTTGAACAGAGAATCAAAGATACTTGTAAGAAGTCGTATAGGTCATCACTTACACCTTGTTCGTCATGACGAATAACACAAGTGTCACAGGTGTTGTAAGTATACTAAGTGCTAAACAGATTATAACCTTATTCATGTAACCTTATTCATTTTAGGGGAATAAGTTATTGTTAGCCTCAAAATATTGAGTCGAACAATGGAAGTTCGTTCATTAATTATATTACGTCTCGGTCATTAATTAATATACGTTGTAATAGGCTAGACGGGTAAACGGGCTCTTAAATGTAAGCTAACCGGTCACGTGTATCGGGCGAAAGCCCAAGTAATCCCGAGCCCGGCCCGTAGAATTACTAAAGGCATGAAAGCCTTTTAGTTTTGATACATATACACCTCACCAAGGAAGGTGAGGTGGGTTGGTCATTTGTAACATTTCATTTTGCAAGTAAACTTCCCAATTCTCTCTACTTTCTCTCTCTTGTTTCTCTCTCTACATTCTTCCTAGTTTCTTCCTACTTTTCTTGTTCATAATATGAAGTGAAGTGATTCTTGGATTCTACATTTGGTATCAAGAGCCTCGGGTAGATAGTGGTTGTTTTGTGGGTTAATAAGCTCAAAAAAAAAAAAATTGTGGCTTATTTTGCCATATAAGCTCATGTCCGAAATTTTTTTGTTGGCTTATTGGTTTGCTTTTTCTCATCTATTTCTTGCTTCACTTGATCTACACCTTCTTGTGTTTCATTTTTCGTAATA
>BQNB010066106.1:3454-34689 GCA_026074375.1 Tanacetum coccineum
TTACATACTTTTACAAAAGTGGTGATATCGGCCACTTTATACAAAACTATATATCGTTGATTTTTATCCACATATCAACGAATAATCGATCCTTCTAAGTATTTCATCGGTTTAAGATTAGCGAACCGACTATCAATCATCCTTTTCTTTTTTTGATGCATTTTCTATTATTTTCATTAAAAAAACATAAATCTCGGTGTAATTTCATCGTCTTCACAATCATAATTCATCCGGATAATTTTTCCTTTAACACTTCATCTTCAGACATAATACATAATCGCGAAAGTAGCAAAATACACGAGCAACATATTTTCCCATTGCATTGTGCAATTTCCCAACCTAATCGGAGATAGAAAATTTCACTTTGACACAGGAAATACAAAACATTACACTAAAGCAACTAGCAACTTTGATTAAGTAGTCTTAATCTACAGGGTAGGCTAAGGTGTAAAGGTGTAACGAAATAGACATATGGTGTGAAAAAGACAGGAATGGCTCAACAAGTTTTTCTAGGGGATCTTACTCTTATAGTGAGAGTAAGCAAATGGTTACACGAGATTTAACTAGCGAGTGTAGTTAGTTAATTTTACAACATTTAGGCTTTTTAGTGTATTCCTAAAAATTTACCAGTTAAAGATGTTTCTCCATCTAAGTCCATAGTACTCATCGTTGTGGTCTCGAGTGATTTACCAAGCCAAGTTCTAAAGTCCACGACATCACCGCCACACTCATAATTTTTGTGAAAGTTTAAGTAAACGTTTAGAAACGGAATAGGCTTAATTCTCACAATTTGGTATTAAGGGTTATAGTGCGCGATGTTATGTAACTAGTAATTTTTACAAAAGTTATGCTAGATTTTTTTTTAATTTGGCATAATTTAAGCATATAGCATATTATTTGTAAAAGAAAGGACAAGTAGGCGTTCTAATTCTCCATCCCCTACTTAAATTATACAACGTCCTCGTTGTATAGATAAAACAATTTAAAGAAAATGGGAAATAGAATTAGAACGAGGAACTCTCCTGATACGTTGCTCGAGATGATTCTCTAGTTTTAGTTCTTGAGCAAAAGTGTGTTGATGAGGCTTCAGAATGCTCATACGAGTTCAACACACGTCTTTTTCAGAGTATACCATATCGTCGATTTCCTTATAGCAAGGTCTTGCTTAAAAGTTTAGAAGACAAAAGTGCAATTCCTATCTCGGTTATACAATGGTTACAATGCAGAAAAACAATTAAACACACTTGAGGTACACCGATCAATACGCTGTATCCCAAACCCAAGGATATGCCGTATGGTTCCTGTAAAAACAATTAAAAATTTCAAAGGACTGATAACGTCCAGACACATCCATACGCCGTATCCAGAAGGGTCTGGGAAGACAGACTCATGCAAACAATTAAAAATGCGACATACAATTTAAAAATGACCGGGTTGTATCCTAACAAGCACTTTTGTTTACAAAAATATCTTTAAGTTAGACTTGCCCCAATTTAATCCCATCCTTATAAAACAATTTGGGGTCGAACGGAATGCCAAATGGCACATATAAATTATTGATTAGGAAAATGAATGACATCCCATTGTTAAGATGATTCCAAGTCATGATATTAACATTTAATTCCTTGATAAAAGTTTTAGCATTGAAAAATTTATTAGATGTATCATGACTTGTTTCTAAAAGCTTATTTGACCCATGTGCGTAGGCACCATCATTGGTATTTATTACATTACTCCCCGAAGACTCTTTAATATCGATTTTATCATCATCATCATCATTGTCTTGATCAGATTTTGAATCACCGGGATAAATTACTTTTAAAGGAAATAGATCATTAAAGTATAAAATGTTTTGTTCCTCTTCATCACATTCGGACAATGATGTTTCATCTTTCAAATTAAATTCATCGAAATTCTTTCTCAAAATTTTAAAGAAGTCTAAATCGTTAAAATAACTGACCGTAGGCTTAGGTGACGGAAACGAAGGGATATTGAATTTATCATTATCATTTTTCGAATATGTTTTCAAACGATAAATGATTTTTTGTCATAAATTACCGTGTAATCTTCATCGTCGAATTCATCAAACGATATTCTAAAGTCAATTTGATTGTCGTTAAGAGAACTTACCGTGGGTTCATAAGAGAGTATTTCATTTAATGTCAAATTATCATTGAAGACTATAGCTAGGAATTTGGTTTCAACTGATCTGAGGTCGTGAACGTCTTCATCATACTAGATCTTACCATACTTAGCAGTTTCCCAGTTAAACACTTTCTTACGTTTTCAAGTTTTTTCTTCCTCAAGCCTGATATTCTCTTCCATAGTAATGTTGGGGTCATCCATATTTACCTGTAATAAATTTTCTAGGAAAGAAAACTGTCAAATAGCTTAATACGTCGTATTGATGATAGAGTCAAATACGCTGTATTGGTTTTAAAAAATTATACGCCGTATCCAAGAAGATGAATACGCCGTATTGAGTATTCGACTCAGAAAGTTACAACAGACTGTAAAAATGCAAAAAACACACAAACACACAATATGCAAAAATATACAATGCAGAAAATTAAACACACATAACAAACACATAAATATGCGAATTAATCTAAGATAAACTAAAAATACTAATAAAATAAGAATTAAACAACTTCACTCCCCGGCAACGGCGCCAAAAACTTGATGTGCTGTCGTGTAGGGTCAATTTATTGATTACCAAGTTTTAAATTTATATTTAGCCGACTTATCCTAAAACAACACTTTAACGGGCAGTGTACCTGATCGGGTGGAGTTTCGTGGTAAGTAGGGTGTCGAACACTAAGAGCGAGGTCGTTAACCTTATATTCTATTAGTATTTTAATTAATCTAATTAAGTTAATTTTAATTACTGTTAACCTATGCTAAACCTAGTACTAATGAAAATCGAGGGTTTTCAGCCTGAGAGACTAGCACAGGTTTTATGGTGACAATAATCAATTCTAAACACAATAAACATGCAAGAAAACAATCAGAAGATAAAAGAGCGGTACAAGCCAAATGATAGAAAACTGTATTAGCCATATTAAATCCGATTAAACGCTGGTTTGTTTATTTAGTGCAATGATTTCTTATCTCGAAGCGGCATATCATTTTTAAGACTTAGGCGGGACATCATCCAAAGACCTAGACACGTTGAATCCTGTCACAATTAACGTATCCGCATAAAGCATCCTTTTAGTTTAATTATAATCTATCAAGGGATTAAAGCAATTATGATCTTGTTAAATCCTAGCCCATCGGGACTTTACCCACTTACTGTTTGACAGTATTTTATATACTAGTAGTTCACTGTTAAAATCTTTATCAATGAATTAAGAACATACTTGTTGTAACATTACGGGTCACCTGCCGGTCCAACTAAGCTCATAATTTAAAGACAAAGACAGAACATTATTTGTGATCCTACTGGTCCAGTAATATAAAACACAATATAAAGAGCTATCCCAGTATCTAGTTCACTTGTTAGGCGTAACTAGACCCAGTTGAATGATAGGTCGAATATTTAAACACATAGACAAGTATCATGTGATAAACATAATTAAACTTTCAAAGATAAACTAAGAAATCTATTTTAAAACAAACCAAACTTTAAACCTTCATTAAGATGGCTAATACCCTAGGGTATTAGTCCATAACCATTGTAATTATACAAGCGTGATCAAATAACCAAGGTAAACTAAACGTTTTACCGAACGATAACAAAAATTAAATGATTACAAAAGTATAGGAATTACACGGTGTCTTCTATGGAATCGTGATTGATGCTTGACCTTTTGTTTCTCTTCTTTTCTTCAGAAAACCGTCTTTTATGTGTAAGGTATGAAGAATATGATTTTGCACACTGAAAACTTGTTTTTTGATTCTTCTATTTATAGAGTCTGAAAAATTCTGGATACGCCGTATTGAGCTAGGCCAATACGGTGTATTGGGGTATTTTCCTTGGAGTGCACGCTAAGTTTATAATCAATCAAATATTCATTCCAAAAATATAATTATCTCCGTATCTTTGAATGTCTATCAAACTGGATACGGCGTATGGTAGAAGTTGGATACGCCATATTGGGAATTGGTCTTACGCGTTTTCTTGTGAAGAGTTGGCGCTGATACGCCGTATCTCTTTTTATGGATACGGCGTATTGGTCAGAAATATGCAATCTTCAAATATCGTCATTTTGGCTCCAAAATATGCGCCTTTTAGCATGTCTTCACAAATCACTCCTTAATGACTGCAAATAACACTTTTAAGTAATTAAGTACAAATTCTTGCAATATATATATAAAAGTGGATAACTTATTTGGGATAAATGATGGTATAAATGTGACGTTATTTGATGTCATCATTGGTAAACTCAAATATGAAGAAAACCTTATAGACATTATTTATGAGACTAAAAAGAACAAATCTCTTGTCTCTACAACACCTCTGTCAACTGCTTTCTTCTCTTCCTCTATTCTCCAGGACTTTAAAGATAGTCATGATGATAAAGAGGATACAAGAAGCAGTCATGAGTATCTGAATGATCTAGAGGAAGAATACCAAGCAAGAGCTCTTTTAGCCAAATCTAAATGATTCTTTAAGAAAGGTACTCAAAGGTTCAGCAGTGCAAACGCAACTGACCAAACTGAATGTCACAATTATGGCAAGAAGGCCCACTTTGCAAGAGACTGTTGGTCAAAAACTTATGTTTCCACATATCATTCACCCTTTTAACTAAATCCTCTCAGTTCCTCTCAGCACAAACCTGAACTAAGGCCTACCAAAGACTTTGAAGTCAAATACAACAAAGTCAAGGCTAAACTGGCTCTCATGAGTTCAAGTACTTCAGCCTCTAAAGCCTTTATGGTAAAGAATAAAGGTCTTATCGCTGAAGCCTATGAATGGGATGAAGAAGAAGTGTCATTAGATGACAATGAGATGGTGGAAGTGAAAGTACTCATGGCACTAGCTGAAGAAAATGATGCTGTCAGCAAAGAAGGTGCCAGAAATGGTAAATAGGTAAAGATCTCTATGAGAAAGGTACACACTCTTCTTGAAATAAAAGATAATGATGATTGAAAAGCCTGTCTAGATTATTTGTGTATTGATCTAAATTATGTTGAAGAACAAAGAAGTAATCTTTTGTCAAAACATATAAATCTTGTTCATGAGCTGAATATATGCAAAGGACAGCTTTTAGTATTAAAACAAGCAAAACTTGATTTTCTTACCATGCAGCATGTAAACACTGAAATTCTCAAAGAGAATAAAAACTTAAGAACTGAACTGAAAGAGCTAAAAGCAATCACTGAAACATGGCTTAACAGTTCTAACAAAGTAAATCAGTGTATCGGTGAACAAATCCCCTCTCAAAAGAAGAGAATTATAGGAGTTGATCAACTCACTGAAGATCGCTCTAGTTAAGGGCAAAAGACATAGTCTTTGTAAAATCTTTAGCTGATGACACAAAAGTGACCATACCTAGTGTTGAAAGACCCTGATTGTCTAAAGCTGAAGGTTTTATTCCACCAAATCATGATTCTGGTAGGATACTCCCAGCTGAGTGATAAAGAAACACAACTGATCCTTCAGTTACTGTCACTGACTCTTTAACTGATTATGATTTAGCAGATGAATCTTCAGTCTGTAGCACCCCTCTTCCTCTACTGAAGAAGTTGGATGGTGCTGAACCTATTTCTAGACCAAAGACTATCAAATTAATTATGAGGTCAAAATCCACATTCAAAGCTGAAGCTTTAAAAGGTGTCATAATAAATGAACCGTCCTTAGCTCCTGCTAAGGGTAACAAAATCTCTTCAGCTTCAAAAGTCACTCAGCTTCTGCTGGCAAACTAAAGAGTGTGAAAATTGAAGATGATCCTCCTTTAGCTATTGTAATGAAAGAACTTAACAATCTAAAATTACAATTTAGCAAGAATCAGTCATCTTACTCCAAAAGTAATCAACCACATCAGGTTCCACAAAATGCACTTCAAAACAAATACAAAACACAATTAAAAAAGAGTTATGATTTGTGTGGATTAAACAATCATCTCTTTGAAAATTGTTATAAAGTTCTATTTTGTAAAAGGTGTGAGAAAACTGATCACAGAACTTGTAATCATGCTGAGTATATTTCCACCATAAACATGTCTCAGCATCTTAAAAGTCTGGGTAGAGCTTCTTCAAGATTTAAAATCCCAAGACCATCAAAATGCTTCTTTCCACCTTACACACACTGTGGTTGTATAGATCATTTATCCAATGAATGTTTATACTATCCCATATGTGGATTATGTGGAAGTTATGACCATGACATAAATAGTCATAATAGGATTACCTCTCTAGAAAAAGAGGTCAATCCAAGAAATCCTTAATACATTCAAAAGATGTGAAGTTTGTGGTAGCTTAAATCATACCACAATTGATCACTATGATATCAAATGGTTCAAAAGAGGTGAAACACTTCAAGCCAAAAAGGCTGAGGCTCTAAAATCAACTAGAGCTGAATCATCAAATGTTAATAGATCTAAGACTCCCACTAAAAGGTGGGTTTCTAAGCGAAACTAACCATTCGAAACATATTTGTGAAGTGTGACATCAGGAAGCCCATCTGGTACATGGACAGTGGATGCTCAAGGCATATGACTGGTGTCAAGAGTTACCTACATAAATACGTGGAACAGTCAGGACCTAAAGTTGTATTTGGAGATGACTTTACATGCACAACTGAAGGTTATGGCTCTATTAAATGTAATGGTATAGTTTTCACAAAAGTATCATTTGTAAATGGTCTTAAGTACAATCTAATTAGCATCACTCAACTCTATGATGCTAAGTATATTTTTCAATTTGATGAGAAAAAAGGAACAATCATCAACTCTAACAAAGAAGTTGTAATGATTGCTCCAAGAATAAGAGATGCATATGTTCTTGACATGACATCTTCTGCTTAAGAATCATGCTTCTTTGCCAAAGCTTCTGAAAATCTCAACTGGATTTGGCATAAAAGACTTGCTCATCTAAATTCAAAATAATCAACAAACTAGCAAAACAAAATCTTGTTATTGGTCTTCTCTCACTTATCTACTCAAAGGACAAACCATGTTCATCATGTGAAAAAGGAAAGCATCATAGAGCCAGCTTAAAAAAAACAGACATCTTCTATCAAGAAATGTCTTCATATTCTTTACATGGATTTATTTGGACCTGTAACTCCTAGGTCCATTAACCATAAAAAGTACACCCTTGTCATTGTTGATGAGTACTCAAGGTACACCTGGGTATACTTGTTGAAGAAGAAAAGTCAAGCACCTGAAACCATGATGTCTTTCATCAAAATAGTTAAAAATCAAAATGACATCAAAGTCAAACAACTCAGAACTGACAATGGTACTGGATTAAGGAATGACACTCTTGTTAATTTTTGTGATGAAACAGGGATCTCTTAAAACTTTTACTCTCCCTACACACCTGAACAAAATGGTGTTGCTGAGAGGAAAAATAGAACCCTCATAGAAGCTGCAAGAACAATGCTTTCAGGATCTGTCTTTTTAAACAATATTAGACTGAAGCTGTAGCCACTACATGCTATACTTAAAACAGATCCACCATTATGAAAATACATCTCAAAACTCCTTATGAAATTTTTCATAAGAGAATCTCAAACATCAATTTTCTTCATGTCTTTAGATGTCCAGTTTACATCTACAATCTTAAAGATCACTTAGGAAAATTTGATATAAAAGCTGATGATGGTTATCTTCTTGGATACTCACTTGTTTCCAAGGCCTTCAGAGTCTTCAACACTAGAAGACAACAAACTGTAGAAACCTATCACATCACATTTGATGAAAGCCCTGATGCTATCAAATTCTCAAAACCTTTAGTTGACAACATCAACATTGCGGAAACAGAAATGATCAATCTATTCAAAATGATGAAATCTTAAATTATGATCATTCTGAACATTCCAATCACACCAATAATAAACAAATCATTGATAATCTCCCAATCACTGAAGACATTTAGATCTTTGAACACTTATCCTATCCAAGTATAGAGGATACTTTAGTACAAAATACAATTCCAATCCCAACTTCACCCTTACCCATTCCATCAATGGTCACTCTAGCTCCTTAAGACAGATGGTATTAGGAAAAACATATTGAGCTGGTCAATAACATTGGTAATCTAGAATGCTCACAAGAGCCATGGCCAAACAACTTAGTGCTACTTCAGCTCATGAATGTCTCTTTGTAGATTTTCTCTTTGAAGAAAAACTTAAAAAGGTTTCCGAAGCACTAAAGCATCTTGGATGGGTTGATGCCATGCAAGATAAGCTAAACCAATTTGCTAGAAACAAAGTCTAGACATTAGTTCCTGCACCTTATGGTAAAACCATAATCGGCTCAAAATAGGTTTTCAGAAATAAAAGAGATAAAACTAGAATTGTCATTAAAAACAAGGAAAGGCTTGTGGTTCAAGGCTACAATCAGCAAGAAGGCATAGATTATGATGAGACCTTTGCTCCAGTTTCAAGGCTTGAAGCAATCAGAATCTTTCTTGCCTTTGCCACATACATGAACTTCATAGTTTATCAAATGGATGTCAAAAGTGCATTCCTTAATGGTAAACTAAAAGAAGAAGTTTATGTCAAACAACCTCTAGGTTTTGAGAGCAATGAGTTTCCCAACCATGTCTACAAACTGGACAAAGCCCTTTATGGACTTAAACAAGCTCCAAGAGCATGGTATGAGCCTCTCTTAACCTTTCTCACTGAACACAAGTTTGTAAGAGGCAAGATAGACAACACTCTATTTATCTACAAAACTCAAACTGATGTGATTTTGGTTCAAATCTATGTTGATGACATTATCTTTGGGTCCACCAGCACAAAATTATGCAAACAGTTTACAAAACTGATGACTCAAAGATATGTAATGAGCATGATGGGTGTTCTTACCTACTTTTCTTGGGTTTCAGATTAGATAATCTGAAAAAGGCATTTCAATCAACCAAGAAAAATATGTCAAGGATCTGCTAAAAAGTATGACATAAATGGTTCACCAGTAAAGACTCTAATGGTACCCCCTAACAACTAAGGACCTGATATCAGTGGAAAATCTATAAATGAGACTCAGTATAGAGGTATGATTGGATCACTAATGTATCTAACTGCAAGCAGACCCGACATTCAATTCTCTACTTGTCTCTGTGCAAGATATCAAGAAAATCCTAAGGAATCCCACCTTATTGCTATTAAGAGAATTTTCAGGTACCTAAAAGGTACTCCTAGTCTTGGTCCATGGTATTCAAAATATTCAGGTTTTGACCTAAAAGGATACTCAAACTCTAATTATGCTGGATGCAACATGGACAGGAAAAGCACCTCAGGTGCTTGTCAGTTGCTAGGAGGCAAACTTGTGTGCTAGAGTGCTAAAAAGCAGCAATCTGTAGCTATGTCCTCAGCTGAAGCTAAATATGTAGCTGCTGCTGGATGTTGTGCCAACTAACTATGGATGAAAAGTCAACTCACTAACCATGACATCATATATGAAAAGGTACCCATATTTTATGATAACACTAGTGCTATTGGAATCTCAAACAATTTAGTTTTGCACTTAAGAACAAAGCATACTGATATCAGATATTACTTTATCAGAGATCATGTTCTCAAAGGGGACATTGAATTACATTTCATTCCCACTCAATATCAACTTGTTGATATATTCACCAAGCCTCTGGATGAGCCAACTTTCAAAAGATTGATCGTTGAACTAGGCATGCTGAACATTGATTCAAAACCTAAAGCTTCAGCACTGCCTGAAGAAAACTAAATCTTTAGCTCTTTCATCCAAAACTGAACAAACTTTCATGTAAAATGTCAGTTTAGTTTTTGCATACAACCTTTAACTTGCTTAAGTAAATTAACTGAGCAATCACATATGTCTCATTCATAGATTTGTGTGAGCATGTATGGTTTTGTCGCCTTCGCTGGAGCATAGATATTGGTTAAGTCAAGAACTGAACAAACCTAATGTATTTTCTTCGGTTCAGTTTGACAAATAATTTTATCTAAATCTTCAGATATCTCTCAAGTGGAGTAACTGAGCAATCATATATGTCTCATTCATGGATTTGCATGAGCATTTGTGGTTTTATCGCCTTTGCTGGAAGATTGATGATGATGAAGATTACAATAATCTGTTCAGCATGACATAACACCAAACCTGAACCTAGTTTAGCTTTTTCAAACATCAATCTCAAGGTTAGTTTTTTTTTAAAATGGTGTGATTTTTAAAAATTAATATTTAAATATATTAAAAGAAGAAATCCAAAAGTTAGAATGACCTCATCATTTTTCTATCACCTACTTTTCCAGTGAATAGAAGGCTGTTCACTGTTTTATTTGTCAGATACATGCTTTGCTGACTTTCATTAAATTTAAAGTTTAGCACACATGCTGAAAACAAACCCTAAACATTCCCATAACTTTAAAACCTCAAATGATAATTACAAATTCTCAAAGAAAATTTTGTAATTTCATCAGTCATATAAATCACAACACACCAATCAACAACTCATTCTCACAAACAAAACTAAAACACCTCAAACCAGATCAAACCTTAAAAACCCTCACCACTCAAAATGGCAGAATCATCACCAAAAAAGACCTCATCACCTGAAATCACTCCTAAAGAAGAACCAGCCACTCTTGACAAACCTGAAAGCCCAAACCCATTCTTACCTGCAAGTCAGGTTGATTTTACCTTTGATGAGAGTTGCACTCTTGTATCCCTCACATCCTAACCAAGATTACTTTGAGGCTATATCAGACTTTATTTAAAAATGTTGTCTAAAGAAAGCATTCACAAGAGCCCCAAATCAATACAAAGAGTACGTGAGTGAAGTCTGGTATACAACAAAGACTTTAGATGACTCTAAGGTTTGCATATCCTCTCCTACAGGAGGAGTTAGAGGAGACATAGGTATCACCACCTTTAGGAATGCTCTTAGGGCACAATACCTACCTCACTCAAGTATGTATGTTCCCCCACCCTCTATAACAACAGTGAGACCATGGTTTGTAACAACAGGGTATAGGGGAGAGATTGGGGCAAAATGAACTCTTAAAAAGAGTTGCCTTCCTCCTAGGTAGAGGTTGCCGATGGCTCAAATCATGCAGTGTTTAGGTGGTAAAACAGGTGGCCTAAATCAAATATCAAATAAGGATGCCACTATCTTGTACTGTTTAGCCAATGGATTACAGGTGGATTATGCAAAGATAATATGGGAGGATCTAATTCATAAGCTGAACAAGAAGACTAGGGAAAAGATTATTCCATATCCTAGGTTTTATCTCTTCTACTAAAACATATAATGCTTAAATATGAAAATGAAGAGCTCACCATAAACCTCACTCAGGTCTTTAGTGTTCACAACTTGACACTGAAGCCAAACCAACCTGAAGAACCTCCTTTCACTGACCATATGAAGGCCATCTGCAACCTAGATGTGCCTGTGGACTCCAAAGCTCCAAAACCTTCCTCACAAACTGAGGAGTTTCCCCATGGTAAAAAGCCTGGAGCTAAAAGTGGACTCAAAAGAAACGATCTTCAAAACACACATCTGAGTCCACCATTAAGGCATCCAAATCCCAAACTGGCCAATCAAAAAAGGAAACTAAGTCCAGTTTGGCCAAGGACAAAAGCCCAAGCCATCCTTCACCTCCCACACCAGTGGTTGGTGAAATGCATCAAGAGGCACATCAAGTAGCTGGTGGCTCAACATCTTTAGGGTCCACCAGTAAAGAAGGAGCCCACCCTCAGCTTAGTAGTGGTATGTCTGCATTTATTATTATTGAACCTATTTATTCAGCTTCTTTCATTTGCACTCTGAGTCTGCATCAGGACATGATGCTTCAGTAGATTCTACAGCTGAAGCTGATCCTAGAATATCTGCTCCTAAGGATTCTATATCTTAAAATAGTGTATGGATGAAGGAACCAAAAACTACTCATTTGATCACATATTTGCAGGGTATAATCCAAGTGTTCTTGTAGATAAAACCAAATCTGTTAGAGATGGGTTAAAAACTACCCACACTGATTCAGGTGCAAATGAGGAATCCAGAGCTGATGACATCTCACTTAACGTAAAGATAGAGGATTTATCAGATCTTTTGAAAGACACAAGATCTGTCTTCTTCACTCCTGACTCCCCACCAAATGAGCCAATTATTATTTCAGATGAGAGTGAAGAGGAAGAGGAAGTTGCAAAAGATAAAGACACTGAAGCCACTTCTCATGATGTACCTAAAGACACTTCAGTCCTACCTCCTCCATCTCTAAAATCAGCTTAAATTTAAGAGTTAATGGCTCAGGTTCACTTATTTTAGTCTCAGAAGGAAGAGCTGGAACAAGCAAAAGTAAAAGCTAAAGCATAAGTTGCCTCAATGAAAGCTAAGCCCTCATATCCAAACATCAACCAGCTTATTAAACTTCTGGTAACTTCTTTGAAACCTGAACTATCTAAACTCTTTGCCTCACATGACTTTGCTAGCTGCTTACCAACTAAACTGAAAGAGCTCCCTTCAAAAATCACTGGATTATCTGGAGAGATTAAAGAGCTAAAGAATCATGTTAGAGGCATGGAAATAGAGCTACTTGGGGATCTAAAAGAGATTCTAACAAAACTAGAGATATTCACTTCTACTATCTCTAGTCTTTCATCCTAGGTAGCTAAACTAAAGAACATTTAATGGGAACTTCCAGTAGAGTTTCTTAATTTGCCAAGTCAAGTTTCTTCAATTCAAGAAAAGCTCAAGACTTTGGATTCTCTTCCAAGTCTTTTGCATAAGGTTACTGATACCTTGAACAGGTTTGCCACCATGGTGGAAAATGCATCAGGAGCTACAAGCATGAATGTTCCTTCAGCAGGTAAAGCAACTGCTTCACCTGCTGAGGGGGAGAAGAACACCAAAGATGCTGAAACAAACCTGCAAAAACAATTAATTAATCTTTTAGGCTTTGAGGTGGTAGAACAATACCACAACAAGAAGTTACTCTTTGATAAATATTGTGACAAGATGCTAAAAAGAAAAAAGATCTCAAAGATCATAAAATGTGATGTTCTCACACAAAAGGGCCCTATCTCACTGAAAGTATATTGGGAAGATGGGTTAAGTGAAGTCATTGAAAATCTCAAAGTCAGTGACTTACATCTGGCTGAATGGAGATAGGTGGTACAAGCTTGTCCTGATAGAAGAGAAAAAGGATGGAAAACCATCTATGAATTGATAAAGATAAGAATGGATACCTTGAGCAAACTGAAAAAGAACTAAAGATTGACTTTAGGAAACCCCTCAAAGAACAAGACCCTCTGAATGAGCTAAATGAATTAGCAAACAAGAAAAGAAGAAGAACCAGTGACTTAAAAGACTACTCCAGGTCAACAAAGAAACACAAGTCATCTAGTTCAGCATAAAGAAGATTCTTTAATTGATTCTAATAAAAGTCTATACGTTTAAAAGTACTTTTGTGTGTTTTAAACTTGTTCTTTATATTGTTCATATATATTTTTTTAAAACTTACTTCGTTGCCATGGAATGCGATTAGTCTAAATTGATAAACTTTATATCACATTCCTAGGGATCAACAATATATGATTTAGTGAAGGAGGTATCATCAACAATTGCTCGAGGCATGTTTATCACCTAAGCAAGACAACAATAAAATTAAATATTATCACACGAAGAACATATATACATATATAATAAAAGAAAATGAGGTTTAAATCAAAACAACATATGTGGAACAAAGATTAATTCGACTTTAAAATTAAAACCTTAGAAGTAATACAAACGTTCCTTAATTTAATTTGACTCAATCTAGAGTGTCAAAAAGTATATATTGAATTATATATCTTGACACCTAATATAAGCTTATCAAGTGTTTTTATGCTTAACAGAAGTAGAGTAGGATTATTTCGACTCTAGACTTAAGTTCTAGGAAATAATCCAAACGCCCCTTTATTAAGGAAAGACTTGACCAAGAGCGTCGAATGATATACATTAAATTGTATATTTTGACAACTAATATGAGTTCATCACGTGTAACTTAACAAAAGTAGAATAATGGTTATTTTGACTCTAGACCATAATCTTAGACGATAATCCAAACATCCATTTATTTTTGAAATTTTACTAAAAGTATTAAAATATATATGAATTATATATCTTGACGACTAATACAAGTTTATCATGTGTTTAGATACGTAACAAAATAAAGTGATGATCATTTCGACTCTAGACTACGATCCTAGGAAGTGATCCAAACACTCCTTTATTTTTGTATAATTTGACCAAAGATGTCGAAAAATATATATTGAATTATATATGTTTTGACAATAGATATGTGTTCATTTTAACGTGTTTTTTGCATGAATCAACAATGTATAAATTCATGTTTAAAAAATATTTGTACATTTGAATGAAAAATTTCACACACAAATTTTGTGAATCAATTCTATTACAAATTCGAATTCCTACTTCTAAGGGAATTATGATAGTTATACATTACTTAATCCTAATCACAAGAAAATAAAAAGACACAACAAGAAAAATTGAAAATACCCAATTTTGATTAAGAACAAAATTAGATGAAATCAAAAGGGAAAAGTATGAAAAATCTTATAATAGATGTTGTTAATCGAGTTGTTGGTGTTTGCCCCTTGCCAAATTGGATTGATTATGAGTTTGGAGGTTGGACTCTGAAGGATTTTTGTGTGTGTGTTCGTCACAGCAGTAGCAGGAAAGGGCAGGACGAATTTTGTGAGTGTTTGGTTTTGTGTTTAACACTAAAAGAGGGTGTTTGGCAAAAATAAATGGCCGACAACCTTAGTGATAAGGGGGCCGCCCTCCATTACACGGCCGATCCCCTTAGAGCTAAGGGGGCCGCCTATCTGATGACCAAATTTTCTTGGTTATTTGATTTTAACTTGTTTTTATTAGTATACAACTATTAAAATACGACGAAAGATACTAGTAATATTAGTTGAGATAATCTGGTACTTGAGAAATAACATTAAAGTTATATAAGAGGTATTACTCGACATGTTTAATTAACTTTTCGTTAATTAAACGAACTTTAATTATTTCGGATGAAATATTTAAGTGTCGAGATTTTAGAACGAGAAAGGGTTTAGAGAGGATTGACTGACTTTGGTTGACATTTTAATTAATCTTTTGTCAATTAAAAAAACTTTGATTATTCCGGATGAAATAACCAAGTTGTCAAGCCGAGAGAAGTTTTAACAGAGATTAAGTGACGTTTTTAATTAACCATTCGTTAATATGATATTTTAATTATTTCAGATGAAATAATTAACTTGTCACGATTTAGAGTGTTTTTGTGATGAAAGGGATGATGGATAAGGGAGTGAGATGAAGTCAATGCTTGATAAGGCGGTTCCTATAGATATCGTTCATTGTAGACATGAAGACGAGGCAAAATTTGTAAACGATAGGAGTTTGTCTCATTCATAGGTTTTGATGTCATGCCTTTCCAGCGCTTGTATATAATGAGAAACTAATCCTACTTCTATGTTGATTATTACTCACCTACTCACCTTCCTTGTCCTAAGTGAGTTCATGATAACGCTCAAATTATACATATTTCCATATGCGTTATCTTTGATTTTATGTTTATAAATTGGTTAATAATAAAAACTTTTGGTACTTAATCGATTATATTTGCTATTGTAGGTTCTATGTACGTGCCGTGGAAGAAAACCGAAGAATACACGAAGATTTGAATTCAATGTTATCTTACTTGGAGATAGGTGGTACAAGCTTGTCCTGATAGAAGAGAAAAAGGATGGAAAACCATCTATGAATTGATAAAGATAAGAATGGATACCTTGAGCAAAATGAAAAAGAACTAAAGATTGACTTTAGCAAACCCCTCAAAGAACAAGACCCTCTGAATGAGCTAAATGAATTAGCAAACAAGAAAAGAAGAAGAACCAATGACTTAAAAGACTACTCCAGGTCAACAAAGAAACACAAGTCATCTAGTTCAGCATAAAGAAGAGGTTCATTGAGCATCTAAGACAGTAGACTAGAAATCGTTTGTAATAACTTTATCTTTTGTAAGTATAATGTAATGAAAGTTAGAATGAATGGTTATCAGTTTATGTTGTTCAATCTATATCAGTTGTCTAAGAAGAAGTTGTTTTTCTCACTTACAACTGATTTTAACTTAGGCTATTTGTATATTCAAATAGGGAGAGATTGTTGGTTCAGTTCCTGAGCCCTTCAGTCTTTTAGTAGATTTAAACATAAAATTCCTTAAGTATTACTTAAGCTGAAGTCTCTCAGTTTGAGTCGCTGAAGTTTCTTTAGCGTCAGCTCTTTAGGTCCTTAGAAGGTTAGGAAGTATCTTCACTTTAGTTTATGTAGCGGTACAGAAAATGAAGAAGGCCCTTGGTTGGAGCTTTAGTTCAGCTTGGTTGAAAATTCTAAGTTGAGCGTAGTCTATCTTCTTAACAGAAGTTGAAACGTGTTGTTTCACTTCTAGAAGGTTTACAAGGCGGGAAAATGATTGCTTTATGTCAAAAGGAATAAAGTAATCTTCTTAGGAAAAGGTGCTTCTAAAGTTGGTATAGAAGTACAACAACTTTCCTTAAAGGAATGTACCTGGTACTTTAGAGCACGTCTGTATTAAATGGTATCTCAACCACCCATTGGATTCATGATAAATGTACTAGGTTAACTTGTAAACCCTAATCTTTTTGCCTATAAACGGAAAGAGATTCTCAGAGTAAATGATATCTCTTCCAATTAATGTGATACACATTGAAGAGTTCATTTATCTCTCAAACAAACTGAATAGAAACTGCTGAAGCTTCAGTTCTAGTTGAATAGTTTGTTTTCTTATTTCTCATAACTTTGGTTAGAGAATAAGTTCAAAGGAGATAACACTCTAATTGTCATTCTACCACCTTGCTATTCTACAAGCAAGGTGTGTCATAGATTCTTTATTTGATTCTAATAAAAGTCTATACGTTGAAAAGTACTTTTGTGTGTTTTAAACTTGTTCTTTATATTGTTCATATATATTTGTTTAAAACTCACTTCATTGCCATGGAATGCGATTAGTCTAAATTGATAAACTTTATATCACATTCCTAAGGATCAACAATATATGATTTAGTGAAGGAGGTATCATCAACAATTACTCGAGGCATGTTTATCACCTAAGCAAGACAACAATAAAATAAAATATTATCACATGAAGAACATATATACATATATAATAAAAGAAAATGAGGTTTAAATCAAAACAACATATGTGGAACAAAGATTACTTCGACTCTAAAATTAAAACCTTAAAAGTAATACAAACGTTCCTTAATTAATTTGACTCAATCTAGAGTGTCAAAAACTATATATTGAATTATATATCTTGACACCTAATATAAGTTTATCAAGTGTTTTTATGCTTAACAGAAGTAGAGTAGGATTATTTCGACTCTAGACTTAAGTTCTAGGAAATAATCCAAACACCCCTTTTTTAAGGAAAGACTTGACCAAGAGCGTCGAATGATATACATTAAATTGTATATTTTGACAACTAATATGAGTTCATCACGTGTAACTTAACAAAAGTAGAATAATGGTTATTTTGACTCTAGACCATAATCTTAGACGATAATCCAAACGCCCCTTAAATTTAGAAATTTTACTAAAAGTATCAAAACATATATGAATTATATATCTTGACGACTAATACAAGTTTATCATGTGTTTATATACGTAACAAAATGGAGTGATGATCATTTCGACTCTAGTCTACGATCCTAGGAAGTGATCCAAACACTCCTTTATTTTTGTATAATTTGATCAAAGATGTCGAAAAATGTATATTGAATTATATATGTTTTGATAATAGATATGTGTTTATTTTAACGTGTTTTTTGGCATGAATCAACAATAGATATGTATAAATTCATGTTTTAAAAAATATTTGACATTTGAAGAAAAATTTCAACACAAAACTTTTTTTGTGAATAAATTCTATTGCAAATTCGAATTCCTACTTTTAAGGGAATCATGATAGTTATACATTACTTAATCCTAATCACAAGAAAATAAAAAGACACAACAAGAAAAATTGAAAATACCCAATTTTGATTAAGAACAAAATTAGATGAAATCAAAAGAGAAAAGTATGAAAAATCTTATAATAGATGTTGTTAATCGAGTTGTTGGTGTTTGCCCCTTGCCAAATTGGATTGATTACGAGTTTGGAGGTTGGACTCTGAAGGATTTTTGTGTGTGTGGTCGTCACAGCAGTAGCAGGAAAGGGTAGGATGAATTTTGTGAGTGTTTGGTTTTGTGTTTAACACTAAAAGAGGGTGTTTGGCGAAAATAAATGGCCGACACCCTTAGTGATAAGGGGGTCGCCCTCCATTACACGGCCGATCCCCTTAGAGCTAAGGGGGCCGCCTATCTGATGACTAAATTTTCTTGGTTATTTGATTTTAACTTGTTTTTATTAGTATACAACTATTAAAATACGACGAAAGATACTAGTAATATTAGTTGAGATAATCTAGTACTCGAGAAATAACGTTGAAGTTATATATGAGGTATTACTCGACATGTTTAATTAACTTTTCGTTAATTAAACGAACTTTAATTATTTCAGATGAATTATTTAAGTGTCGAGATTTTAGAACGAGAAAGGGTTTAGAGAGGATTGACTGACTTTGGTTGACATTTTAATTAATCTTTTGTCAATTAAAAAAACTTTGATTATTCCGGATGAAATAACCAAGTTGTCAAGCCGAGAGAAGTTTTAACAGAGATTAAGTGACGTTTTCAATTAACCATTCGTTAATATGATATTTTAATTATTTCAGATGAAATAATTAACTTGTCACGATTTAGAGTGTTTTTGTGATGAAAGGGATGATGAATAAGGGAGTGAAATGAAGTCAATGCTTGATAAGGCGGTTCCTATAGATATCGTTCATTGTACACATGGAGACGAGGCGAAATTTGTAAACGATGGGAGTTTGTCTCATCCATAGGTTTTGATGTCATGCCTTTCCAGCGCTTGTATATAATGAGAAACTAATCCTACTTCTATGTTGATTATTACCCACCGACTCACCTTCCTTCTCCTAAGTGAGTTCATGATAACGCTCAAATTATACATATTTCTATATGCGTTATCTGTGATTTTATGTATATAAATTGGTTAATAATAAAAACTTTTGGTACTTAATCGAGTATATTTGCTATTGTAGGTTCTATGTACGTGTCGTGGAAGAAAACCGAAGAATACTTCGTGTATTCTTTTGTTTAGTTGTTTGCAGATTGTTTGCTAGTCTTGTGCATGTTTCGTGTGTTTAAATCTCTTTAAAATCTCAAATCATGTCTGCTGTTACAGAAAGTACGGCGCACAATTAACCTTGTGTGCCGCACTTCCCTTGTTTCTGTTTCTTATTTTGCAGGTTTATACCCGAAGTACGACAGTTTCACACCAAAATCGTCGTATTGTTTTACAAATCCAACTTTATAAACTCGCCTTTCCGTTTTCTGGCAAACGGAACCCAAAAAAATTGTTTTTTCTCAGGAAATACGCCGCACATACAATTTGTGCACCGGTTTTCCTGAAAACCCAGGAAGTACGTCGTACTTTACCCAAGTACGCCGCACTTTCTGCAAGTTTTCACAAACATAATCTGATTTAAAACCAAAACCCAAACAAAAACCCCCAAATTGCTAGTCTCAGGTATGTGATCATTTGAAATTCTATTTTATCTGATTATACGCCTTGTAATTTTGTTAATATTTAGTTTGTCAATCGAGAAAAAGAAGAGAAACCAAAAAGATTTTTTATTTCTAAATTGTTTTTGCTTATTTTGTTTTCTGACATGTTCCTGTTTATATAATAAAACATTGTTTTGTTGGTTTATTAGTTTGTTTATATTTTCTTGCATTGAATATGTGAAAAATAAAATAAAAAGTAAAATTTAAAAAAATATTGCAGTAAGTACGCCGCACAACAACATTTTGCGCCGCACTTTGCTCCTGCATAACAAAAAATTCTGTTTTTGTATAAAAATAAATCATATGCATTTTTTTATGTTATGTGAATACTCGTTAAATATTTTTGTTTGTTTATGCATCTTAGTTTGCATGATTATGTAAAAATGTTAAAAACCATAAAAATCTAAAAAGAGTTTCATTTTTTATTGTTCTTGTCTATGTGTTTGTTTATATGTTATGTCCTATATGTATTTTTGCTTGCTTGCGTATTTATAAGTATCGTCATATTTAAAATAAAAATAAAAGGTTAAAAACTCTAAAAATCTAAAAAAAAATTCTTGTTTCTTTTTATTCTGTTTGTTTGCGATTGTATCTGTTTATATATGTGTTCTTAACTAATAAAGTGTAAAAGAAAAAAATACAAAAAATAAAAAAATAATAAAAATATTTTCTGTCATAATAAAATCGCCGCACATACATTGTTGCGCGACGCACTTCCGTACCATTTTTGCCGCGAGCCAAGTTTAATTTTTTGGAAAATAATAATAAAAAAATGCGATGTACGCCGCACTTTCTATAAAGTGCGACGCACTTCTGGTCTGAAAAAAAAAACTAAAAAAATATACCTAAAAAAGTAATAAAAATATAAAAAAAATATATATATAATTTTTTTATTTACCTTATATAATTATTGTGTGCTAAAAAAAACATAAAACTCAAAAATATTTGTTTTGTGATTATGTTGTTAAAGGTTTTAAACCTTATGTGTTTGCTTTAAATCTAATAATCCAAAAAGATTTTATTTTCGCCTTTGTTTTTTCTTTCGTATGTGTTATGAATGTTTGAATACTACTAGTAATTATATTTTCTTTTCTATTCTATTTTTCCTTTTGTAATGTTTTATGCGTGCTTGTTTTACTAAATATATAATTGTTTTGAACTTTGTGGGTGTGTTCGCTGTAAACCCTCACGAGACTATAACTCGTCCACTCGGGCCACCGAGGGGTTTAAAGGCTTGTTGCACACGCTAAATGCAATCGTGGTGCCTACGAAAGTGTGCTTTAGTAGTTTACGGTTTTTGTAGTTTAGTTTATTTTGCAGATTAAATAAAACTGGTGGAGCTTGGATTGGTGGTTGGAGTCTTATCACTTGGGGTGTGATATATTTGGATCAGTATATTACATGTGGTAGAATACACATGCTTGGCGTTCGTTTAGCGCCGTATCTTTCAGAATTCAACTGAGCACTTATGAGCCCCGAGAAGTCTTGTTTCTCTTATATTTAATTCTCCCGTTTGTCCCACTTTTAAGTTATTTTCTAACTTTTGTTCGCCTTCGGTAATTTAAAAATCTATTCTTGTTTTAAATTTTTTGCCACTTAGGTTAATATATTAGAATAAAAACATAGTAAATAAATAAAGTTTTCAAATCAGAGATGTGTCCCGATTGATAAATCAGATCCGAATCGGATTGATAACATTACTTGCGCATTTATAACCATTCCAGTAAATATGTGAGGATTTTGAGCCTGTATATAGCATACGTATTTTATGCTTGATTCTTTTGATTATGAGTGTGCCGGTGATTTATTGATTCTAGAACTTGTGCTTGAAATCATTACGAGACCACAGTGAGATCACGTTCGCGTGATATAGGTGTTTTTATGTGATAAAGAGGCAACTTACGATTTAACCCAAATAGCCATTCTATTTAACATATTATTTATTCTTTTAGCTAATTACACTGATTAGCTAACCACAAAAATAAAAACCCTTTTGTTAGCACTCATTTTAGTGCTATATACACTTAGTTTAACCCGTTGAGCCATTGTATTCATTTTTCTCATCCAGGAAATATAAAAAGGTAATATATATATATATATATATATATATATATATATATATATATATATATATATATATATAAATATATATAAATATATATATATATAACTCTTAACCTAGTCTTACCCCTTGTCGAAAGTCCCAATGGTTGGTTGCTAGTTGCTCGGTATGATTGGTTGATTTTTGCTCATAGTTTGCTCCCCTTTGTAATAAGCATTGTGCCATTTCAACGAAGATGAAGAGTACACGCTTCGTGTTTCGTATTTTTTGTGGTGTACACTTATATTAAGTGTGGGGGAATTGTTAGTTGTGCGAAAGTGAAAAAAAAGAGAAAACAAGTGATGAATAAGAGCTGGAATATTGTTGGGACTCGCGACATATAGTTATATTATATTTGTGCCGGTTTGATCGAGATTGAGAAGAGGTTGGTTTGTTCAATAACCTCGCTAGATTGTGGATTGTCGTAACTAGCAACATGGGGTCTTGGACTTGTCGACATGTATATTATAAAACCATTTCCAGTATATATTTCCCATGCCTTATCCACATCCTATTAAACCCTTAGCCTAACATTACAATCCGAATAAAAGTCCTCTTTTGATATTTATACCTGGTGCTTACGCCATGTCGGTGCAGTTTTGTTCCTTGTACAAGCCTATGGTATGAAATGGATCATGTTTGAGCAATTGAGTGTGATTTCCCTTTTACCCTCTATTACATCACATACGAGTGTCTGAGTGAATTATAATTTCCTTCTTCGTAAGGTGCTTAGTCATGTTATACAGCTTGAAGATCATTGGGTATTGTTAAACATCTCTGTTTTCACATATTAAAAATCCAAAAATATTTTTCATAATTCTATGTTTGTTTTGTAAAGCTTATTATTTTCCTTATTTTTCTTGAGGGCAAGAAAACCCTTAAGTGTGGGGGGTGCTTGCGCCTTTTGCACTTATTTGTTACAAAAACCAAAAATATTTTCGAAAATTTCACACCCAATAAAATTTAAAAAAAAAAAAATATATATATATATATATATCAAAATTTAAATTTTCCCTTATCTTGTCACTTAGGACCTTTTTTATAAAATTTCTTTTCTTAGATTTGCTTGAGGGCAAACAAAGTTTTAAGTGAGGGGATTTGATAACGCTCAAATTATACATATTTCTATATGCGTTATCTGTGATTTTATGTATATAAATTGGTTAATAATAAGAACTTTCAGTACTTAATTGAGTATATTTGCTATTGTAGGTTCTATGTACTTGTCTTGGAAGAAAACGGAAGAATACACGAAGATTTGAAGCTTAAACGAAAAACTAACTCAAGTTGAATGCTTCCCGACACCTGTTCACTGTTTTGGTCATAACTCGGTCATACGAACTCCGTTTGACGCGATTCTAGCGACCACGCGAAGATAATTTAATTATCTACAACTTTGAAAAAGACCAAGTGCTTTAAATTCCCCAAGTACGCCGCACTTTCAAATAAGTGCAGCGTACTTTTTTGCTAGATTATGAATGCTCTTTAATGAGTTTTGCATTCATTGCAACCTTTTATGTCCCCCTTCTAGGTCCTTCTATGAACGAATTTGGGCACCCCTAGAGCCTATAATTATAGCCTCTAATTCCTTATATCTCACACTAACACATCCCATTACACACACAAAAAATAAAATAAAAGAGGAGGAGTGGTGGGGATCTTAGGATCTAATGATCCAAACACCCCTTTAAGCCGCCATGCTACCACCACTCTCCATCATAAACCACCACTAAAACATATATTTCCAGAAGTTCTACACTATATCTAGATCATATACCATCCATTTTCATTAACCTTAACACTTATCACCTTGATTCTTGGAGGATTCACACCAAATTCTCTTAAGATCATCACCATAAACCTTGTTACCAAACATTCTATTTGGTGATATATTGTGGATTTCCAGAAGTTACTTGGTATATTTTAGGTTATCTCAATAGCATTTGGTTGCTGGTTGATCAAGAAATTGTTAGTTTTGGGTTGATGGTTGTTGTAGTCGAAATATTGGTATTGTTACTTTGCTTCTTATATGTTAAACATGAATAATATTTGGATGATTTTGCTATGATTTATGAATATACATGTTTATGAATTCGATGTTATCTTACTTGGATCATTGTTTATCTCTTGATATATCTTGCAATTGAAATAGGCCGAAAGGATTAATTGCCTTGATATATTTTGAATCATGTTGGCCATATGAATCAATATCATGCTTGTGAGAATGGTGTGGTAAATTGATAAACAACCTAAGTAGAATGATCTTTAAGACCCTTCCTTATGTTGACCGACTAGGTTGGGAGGAATTCATATATATGCATATTTGATATAAACCATTCTTAATGCACTAGTGATGATGTAGTATATAGGCCGAAAGGATTCTATGTTATCATTGGTAGATATGCTTGTTATTATGATTACACATCATATATGACTTGTATGCTTTGTTTATAAAAAGTTTTGCTCTATCTCTATCTATTATGTTATGTGGATCATGTCTTGTTTCTTTCCTGCTTAATACACATGTTTAGATATTTGACCCGTGACAATCATTTATCTTTGTTACTTGATAAACAATATGTGAATTGCTACAAATCCCGTGGATCGATCTGGACTTACCTTAGACTATATTACACTCGAATATGGTATACTTGCTCGAATGTCATTTTTAGTCAAAATCGGTATTTCTAGTTATTATAAATTTAAAACTTGTAAAAAAACACATCAGTTCATTACATGTGGACATAAAAGATTTCCATTTTATAGAGATGTGAAGTGAATTCTAAATTTACTATGGGAGAACAAAGTTCATCATGAACAATTTATTCCTTTTTAATTCTAGGTAACCAATCTAATGATATTTCTAGTTACGACACTTTTTTTCTCAAGCTTAATTCTTATTCTATTAACTATAATCAAATATTACTTTTAGCATATTGACACATATTGTCACACCCCTAAAATATCAGAGTATAACGGTAACCGAGGGAGCGTGACATCATGATTATCAAACTTCTAAGCAATACAGAACGACCTCTATATGAGACGTTTTATGAAAAACGGATCACTTGAATTAGGAAATAATAAATTGTTTAACATTCAGCGGAAGCATAAAATAGACAATACAACATTGTTTTAAATAGGACAAGTGATCTTCAGAAAATGACAGCAATGCATGAGACTTCAAATAGCATCTTCATTCTTAATACCTGAGAAAAACATTGCTAAAGTGTCAACATAAAGTTGGTGAGTTCATAGGTTTGTTTAAACAGAAAAGGTAGTGTTTATGAATCATAAGATTTCACCCGCATATGACAATATAACAGATACAAAGTCATAGAAATTGCATTACTATTGTCTAAGCTCATGACACCGAAGCGTTAACATATACCAACAATAAATGAATGCCCTTGCAGGTGTCTAACCCGGGACACCCGTAATCTGACTCAAATGAAACTGTGTTTGCTTGACTAATGTCAGTCCAAGACAAACAGGGATTGTCAATCCCGATAGATCTATCCATAACATTCGCGCTCACAAAGATTGACGGTTCATGATGAATCGGGCAAATAGCAACTTGGGTTAAATCGGGACTTAGACCAATCAGTAATGAGTAATTGTACTTGTATTCACACGTTTAAAATAAGCAATGTTCTCACCCCAAAAGATGATTTAAACAGTAGAGTAGGGGCTATGAAAACTCACCTTGACAGTTAATCGTCTGAGATTGGTAATGGATTTAAGGCACGTCAAACAGTGACTTAGTCAAACACCTAAATAATTATGACAAAGTCTGAGTTTACATACTAATACTTAATGCAATGATTTATGCAAATGGGTCAAAGGGTATCGTCGTTTATGAGTTTACGTTTTATGTTTTCAAAGTGCTAATTAAACTGTGGCTCTAATGGCGACCTTACAATAATAAATATCTATACAGAATCTGTTAATATAATTATGCGTCACATTTACATTTACAAGTTCGTGCTTTTATATTTAAGAAAGGTGAACATTATGTGTAAGTTATTATATTTATCGCGTTTCTTTATTCTACATCGAAGTTGTTAATTTATCTGTGTATTTATCAGGTTTATACATTACGACTCGCTTCGTTTAAATCTCTTATCAAAATATATTTCTTTTAACTCCTTGACTCTCCAAATAATAATATATATATTTTATATTCTTTCGTTCTCATAATTTTATATTTAAACCCGAATAGACTTTTAAAATATTTTTAGCGTTAACCATATTTTTATAAATAGTACTACTACTTTAAAGCTCGGTTTCGCGGGCACACATTTTAAGTCGTAAGAAAATGTTATTTAAACTTTCTACTTATCGAAGCAAACATTGGCTCGTTAAATAAGTTTACCGAACCATTTGGGAGCTCGGCTGCGAAGACTCAAAACTCGAACTCATTCAAATGTCTACACTCTTTTACGTCTAACTTTAACAAAGTAATTTATATGTATAATTTAGTAAATATCATATGTATTATTATAATACCATACTAGACACCCACATGGCCTATCCCTTTCAGGTTTTTCTGTTTTTCTGCTTTCCTGCTCACGACAACAGTGAGCTTTTATGCTCACTGTTTTGATTTCTGCTTCTTTCGTTATCAGCCACTATGTATATATATTAGTTTTCTATCTACTTCATATTGAATATAATGTCACATTGTCTCTTTTTTTTCCTTTCTTCTTTGGCTGCTAAAAGACGCTTCAGCAGTGAGCATTTCACTTACTGCTTTTCTTTCTCTTTCTGCTTGCATTCTAACCGACGCAACATGCATGCACAGATTAGATTTCTTCATATACAATGCACTTATTTCAGGCCCAACTACAAGTCACGTGTTCCACTTTGTCTTTCTTTTCTCTTTTTCTGTTGACGCAACAGATGCAATATGCATGTTTCAGGTTTCATATGTATTTTAAATATGATCATGACTTGTGGGTTTTACAACTGGGTAACTAGATTTCGAGACAGCAATGACTCATTGTTTTATGCAGAAATGCAGCTAACATGCGATACAAATAAAGGGTTTTGGGTTCGAAACGACACGCACAACGTGCTCTTTCTCGCAGCGTATATGACGCGCAACAGGGAGCAAAACCCGGCTGTGGTTTGGCTTGGTTTTCGTGAGCATGATCGTGTTATACATCGAAGTTACTAGATGAGGGTTTTCCTCATTATTTCATGCGAAAACCCTAATGGTTCGCTAACCCTCATACGGGTCAATCATTTGGTCATGGTATGATTAGAGTTTTCCTAGTTTCTTACGCGTTTAAGGTAAATGAAATCCTCCTAGTTTCGTTATTAATAGTATATTACGGTACGACATTTACAGGTTTTGATACACATTGTTATTTTATGTGAGTTGCGATGGTTTTAGCATATGTGTGTAAACACAACCCATACGTGCATTATACTAGTCGTGTGTGCAGTCTAGGCAAGGCCGAGACCTTTGGCCGGCTTGCCAAGGTTGGTGTGGCTTCGGTCTTGGTTGCAATATGGGTTAAGTATTATGGGTAAACTAGAAAAGACTCACCAAGGTCCAAGCTCGATAGATGACGAGAAAAGATTGTGGTGATGAGAGAACTCGACCTCCCTTGCTTCAAACCCTTTTAAAATCCAACGTTCGTCTAGCTTGTGCCCTCAACAAAACTTGAATTTAACTCGTACACTTTACTTATTGTTCTCAGGTTTTTAGTTGTGATTGTATAGCTCATGCATGAATGCCTATTTATACTACAAGGTGACACTAGTTACCTGAGATTATGCATGTGAATGATATAATTCATATATACTATTTGTTTATGATACTATTTGTAATGATAATTCTTTTTATAATACTGTGAAAGAATACTCACTATTGATTGAATTGAATTTGAAATGCAAATGGAACAAGACGTAGCAGTTGAGTATTTTCAAAAGGTGTAGGACATGAGATGTAAAAGTGAAATGATGGTGCTAGCTCACTCATTTTGAATTTCACTGATTGACCTTTAGATAGCATTCGCACATTTGAGTTTTTAGGAAAAGAACGCCAAGTCGTATTATTTATTTAGTAACGTATATGTATTGGTTCCTTTATATTATGTTCATTGAAGTGTGAATGAGTTCATAAATAATATAGTTGTGCGACGTTGTTTCGCGTAGTGCAAAAATAAAATATGATTTTTATCGTTACGCGATCTTTAAAGTACCCCTTTTTGATCCGTAAATAAAATGACGATTTATGCGCGTTTTATAATTCTTGACTAGCACAAAATATTGTATGTCGCTTGAAGGATAACTTTTATTGGGAAAATAACGATACTTTTGGAATAGCATGTGATACATACTTTACATAACGAAACAAAAGTTCTACATTTTTCCGATGTGTCACAAAAACGACTTACTTGATTTTATAAAAATGCTAGACTAAAATAAGCTAAAACAAAAAGTTCTTAAAAGCTAGGAAAAAGCTACGGCTTATAATAAAATTAAGAAATGAAAAAGTTGTTTAAAAGAAAAGTGTAAACAAGGAATGTTGGATGAGCTAATGTAGCACATATGGTTAAGTGTGTGAGAGTGTGGGACGTGTATTTGTTAAGCAGGAGGTCTTGGGTTCGAATCCAAGGCCTCTTGTTTTTATTTTTGAAAATTTTGAAAACAAAGTTTAAAAACAGCTTAATGTGTAAACTTTTTGTGAAAACAACTTTTTAGAAAACTACCAATAAGCTAGAAAATTGCTTAAAATTCAGACAAACTATACTTAACCATTTTTTTACTTTTTTATCAAAACTAAAAAGCTAGAAACTAATGATAAGCTAAAACTAAAACTTAATAAGCTATAAGCTTCTAAAAACTAACCTATCAAGCTTGTCGAAGCTAGAAATGAGCAAAAAGCACAAGCTATAAGCTGAAAATCCAAATAAGCCTTTTAAGCAAAACTTAGTACCAAACACACCTAATGACACTTCTTAAGCTTAAATTTCTATAAGCTAATGGACACTTAAGACAAATTGGCTTATACTTACCTCTACCTTGACCTATAAGCTACAAATAAGCACTTTTGAAAAGAACTTTGAAAGACAAGTGCTTAATGAAAAAGCTAGTTAAAAACAGCTGAAATACTTAGATCATGCTGAGTGAACTTATGTTTTTAAAAGACTAATGGATACTTTGATAGCTTAAAACAAATGACCTAATTAACTTATTCTTTTTAAAAATAATTTCAAACACGTTAAGAATAACCTAAAAAATTTTAGACTTTAAAAACTAAAATTACCCTCTGATAATTGTTCATGAAAATGGCTATTTATCTGTTTTCTTTATCTGATGCAAATGACACTTTTTAACCCAAATCATAAAAACTACAAATGAAAACTAAATGACTTGATTTAAGCAACCTTATGACATTAAAACTAAAGTAATCTGAGCAATGACAATAACTAGAAAGGTCTTAAGCTAAAAATACTACTATGACAGCCTTAATGATCACAGGTTCAAATAGCAACTAGAAAACTTTATCAATCTTAACAAACTACCTAGAATCCAAACTTGAAAGCCTAAAAATGATCTTCAAATTCAGTTTTAAGAAACAAAGATGTCACAAGCAGTACTAACTCTTAGTTAGTAGTGTTGTGCCAAACACCCCTTTAAACACAATCAAATCCATTTAAGCTTATGAAAATGCAAATAAGAGCTCAAAACTAAGATACCAGATACTATAGAGCTAAAAATAGACAAAATGAACAAAATCCAATAAGCAAATAAGCCAGAATCAATAAACTAACAACTATGCTATATTTTTTGGTTTTTGACAGATTTATAAAAAAAATGAAAACTAAGATCTAAACTAACTAAAGAACATATTAAGCATTGATAATTAAATATAAGCAGAGACAAGCTAATAACAACAAAAATAAGCAGGCAATAAGCAACTATAAGCTGAAATGTAAAGTAAGGCTTTTAAAAGGAAAAATGAAAAACTTACAAGAGCCTTTGCTCTAAACAAGGCTAAGAATAAGCTCAAGTGAGCTATCAACAAGCTCTAGCTTATCACAAGGATAAGCTAGTAAAGTCCCATAAGCTCTTCCAGGGTAAGCTTATCATCCAAAGCAACCAAATCCATCCATAGCATAGGTATTAAACTGATTTTAAATGTGTAAGTAAATTAGTGATCAATTTGGGTTCAATCTAAGCTTAGAGACTTAGATGAGCTTGAGATTAGCTTATAAGGAGCTTATGAAACAGTGACAGCTTATTAATCAATGTTTTGTATGAAAGTGAGCTTGTGAAGGAGTAAAATGCATATTAAGAAAACTTGAATTATATTGATGAAAGAGATAATTACAATACTGAAAATTGAAATTATATTAAGAAAACATTAAGCTAAAACAGTTTTAAAGAAAAATTACAAAAGCTAAATTTATTTTTTTAAGCTGAAAATTAATCTAACTTCATAACTCCCTTTCAGTGTGTGAAGAGGTCTTCTATTTATAAGCTTCATAGGAAGGATCTAGGCTCTCAAGTTGTTAGACGCTCCCCTTGATCTCGTCCCTTCATTCATGCCAATAATTTGATCTCAAGTATTACCTATTGGATTGATATTTGATCACACGGATTGCCAGCGTGGCAATCCTTGTGTCAGAGGCTGTGTGCTTCTTTTACAAGGGATTTAGTGTAAAATCCTACTTCCATATGTGCTTCTTTAGGATTCCGCGTGTCCTCCTTTGTTTGTTTGGACCAATAGAAGGGTTTGGTGACGTCTAACTTTGCCAGCTCATAGCTTAGTACTCGAATCTTGATGCCACATCATCAATTTGAATTAACCCTTCGATTTTGACAGGTAATTGATTGAAGAAGATGATGAATAGTAAAAAAGGACTCGCGCCTTTTTTAACTGTATTTGAACGTTGGGTAAGTTTGACCAAGGGGGAACGGGCTTTGACTTGGGCTTAGGGTTTATTTTAAAAGGGAATTGGGCCGTTGTTTGTTTTGGTTTTGGGCTGGTTAGGAGATAACGGTGTTAGGGTTTTAGGGTTCTAAGTGAAAATGGTTTTAACATTAAGGGCTTTTGTGGGTATTTTTAAGGGTTTTGTATTCTTGTGGTTGACCAATGTTGACCAAGAGTTGACTTTGACTGAGCATTGTTGAAATCTTCTGGCTCTTTTGCACTCTATCCGTTCCCGTGTTCGTGTTTGTCTGATTTTGACCATTTCCTTATGATATTTGCATTATCCGTACATACACATTCAAAAACAACAAAATACACAAATACAAG
>BQNB010066107.1:0-34688 GCA_026074375.1 Tanacetum coccineum
ACTTGGACTATAACCATTTTCAAACATTGCATCATACAAAGGGGTTTTCATAGGACATACACTCACTAGTTGTTGCATTAGTTGGTTACACTAGATGCATTCATGATTGATATACGTGTTTATAATATATATTACGTATATTACAATAAGAGTCTTATATTAATACTTATATAAGATACTTTTTATTGTTACAAATTCTGTCATGTCGGATTCGGAGCATTCCACTATTACTTACACATCCATATCTAGTGATGATAGATCATTGGATGTAGGATCTCCGAGAGTAATTGTATTAGGATATGATGGACTGCCCATGATGCCAGAGGACCCTTATGTATATGCAGAGGCCGCTATGTAGGAGCCACCTTTACCAGATTTTGTTTCGGAGCCAGTATACCCAGAGTTTATGCCACCGGAGGATGATGTGCTTCCAGCTGAGGAGCAGCCACTACCTACTGATGTCTTACCCACTGCTGATTCACTAGGTTATATTATTGAGTCCGATCCTGAGGAGGATCCAGAGGAGGATGATGAGGATCCTGAGGAGAATCCAGCTGATTACCCCACTGACAGAGATGATGATGATAAGGAGGAGGAGGAGGAGTCCTCCAAAGACGATGCTAATGACAAAGAGGAGGACAAGGACGAGGATGAGGAGGAGGAGGAGGAGCACCTACCTTCGGCCGACTCTGTCTCACTACCCGTATATTGTACCACTGCCAGGATGTCTATTCGAGATCAGACACCTATTCCATTCCCTTTTGAGGCAGAGGTTGACAGACTTCTTGCCATATCTACTCCACCACCATCTCCACTTACATCATACTCATCACCACTACCACAAATACCATCTCCACCACTACCAGTATCATCACCATTACCTATATTACCTCCACTACTACCTGATAGTCCTACTTATCCATCAGGCTATAAAGCTGCTATGATCCGGTTGAGAGCCAAGTCACCATCTACTTCCCATCCACTACCGCTACCACTACCTATTGTACTTCCACATACCAGGGAATCTATGGCCATGACGAGAACTGCTGCACCATCCACCTACATCTTAGCACCTCGATCAGAGACACCACCATCAGGGACACCACCACTTTTACCTATACCATTACCTACATCATCACCACCTTTCCTTCTACCCTCTACTGACTATAGAGCGGATGTTCCCGAGGTTACGTTACCGCCTCAGTAGAGGTTATACATTGCTCCTGGTCCCAGATATGAGATCGGGGAGAGCTCATCTGCTCCTACTGCTAGGCCTACTGGAGGCTTTAGAGCAGAATATGGTTTTGTTGGCACTCTAGATACTGAGATTAGGCATGACCTGGATAGGGAGATAGGTTATGTGACTACTGACATTTGGGAGGATCCAAATGAGATTATAGAGGAGATACCATCGACTGATGTGGCAGAGTTAGGTCAGAGGATGACCAATTTTGTCACGACTATTAGGCAGGATACTAATGAGATCTATGTGAGACTTAATGATGCACATGATGATAGATCATTGATGAGCGGCCAGCTTAACTTGCTACGAAGAGATAGGCGCGCGCATGCTCGCACAGCTAGACTTATGAAGAGTAAGGCCAGAGCTTCTCGTGAGGCTTGGGTACAGTCGATGGACGCCAGTGATATGGCACGCTCTAAGGTTAGCACACTACGAACTATGGTTTTAGCATAGCAGACTGAGATTAAAGATTTACGGGTAACATGAGATTGAAGATTTACGGGTAATAGATCGCAGACAACAGGCACAACTCACAGAGGAACTGACTCTACTAAGGACATTGTAGACTCAGATGGCAGTACTACAGAGTCAGTAGAGACCTGCTAAGGATCCATCACATCCAGATGTACCAGAGGAGGCCGGTAGTAATTCTTAGATCTGGTCATGTTTTAGCTATGTTGTATAACCTACTAAGTATTACGGGGTAACTCCGAGCTAGTAAGGCTCTAGGTTTTATTTTCATCTTGTAACCTAATGGTAGTGATCATTTTGTAACCGAATTGGTCATGTATGTTTTCCAGATTATATATGGAATGGATGTATTATGTCATGTCTGTAATCGAATTTATTATGAATGAATGTCGATTTAGCTACACCATTGTTAATTTCATTTCAGTTGCATATTTCACTATGGGATGTGATCTTATTTTATTTGCTAGGTATATGTCATGTCACGATTATGATTGTATGAAATCTAACGGGTATTATATTTTCTTATAATTTAAAGAAAATGACACCAACGAGAAGAACCATAAGGGCATCACCAGCCACAACAACCACCACCACACCTGTCACCAATGCCAGTTTAAGGCACTAATCGAACAAGGCATTCCCGATGCATTTGCAGCACGTGACGCTGACAGAAGCCAGAATGGCGATGACAACCATAATTCGGGAACGGGGAGTAAAAGGACAGAACGAACTGCTCGTGAGTGTACTTACACTGACTTTCTCAAATGTCAACCCATGAACTTCAAGGGTACTGAAGGAGTTATTGGTCTAACTTAATTGTTTGAAAGAATGGAGACTGTCTTCAATATCAGTAACTGTGTAGTCGAGAACCAAGTCAAGTTTGCCACTTGCACCCTTCATGGTGTTGCCTTAACATGGTGGAAATCCCATGTCAAGACAGTTGGTTAGGATGCCGCTACAGCATGCCTTGGAACACACTTATAAAAATGATGACTGCTAAGTACTATCCTCAAAATGCGATCAAGAAATTGGAGATGGAAATCTGGGAGTTAAAGGTGAAGGGTACTGACTTGGAAAGTTATACTCAACGCTTTCAATAGTTAGCTTTGTTGTGTGGGAGGATGTTTCCCAAAGAGTCTGATAAGATTGAAAAGTATGTCGGAGGTCTTCCCGACATGATACATGGGAGTGTAATGGCGTCTAAGCTGAAGACAATGCAAGATGCAATTGAGTTTGCAACCGAGCTGATGGATAAGAAGATCCGCACTTATGCTGAATGTTAGACTGAGAATAAAAGGAAGTTTGAGGACACCTCAAGGAACAATCAAAACCAACAACAATAAAACAAGAGGCAAAACATTGGCAGGGCTTATACTGCTGGGTCTGGTGAGAAGAAACCTTACAGAGGATCTAAACCTCTGTGCTCTAAATGAAACTATCACCATGACGGTCAGTGTGCTCCCAAATGCCACAAGTGCAACAGAGTTGGCCATCTGACCTGTGACTGTAGGAGTCCTGTTGGGATTAAAAGCCTTCTTGAAGTTACTGCTGTTAAGGTATTAGTTACTGCTGCTAAGCATAAATTAGTGCTGTTAGTAATCTTAATAAAAAATATGCTAAGTAGTTAGTACTACTAGTGTAAGTTACAACTGCTAATGTATATTACTACTGCTGGTTACTACTGCTAGTAATGTTAGTACTGCTAAAGTAAAGTTAGTACTGCTAGTGTAACTTAGTACTGCTCATGAAGATTGAAGAAAACTTTCTAAGTAGTTAATGCTGCTTATACATAGTTAGTGCTGCTGGTACAAAAGTTACTACTGTTGGTGTTGAAAGTTAATGCTGCTGGTATAAAAGTTACAACTACTGAAAGATTACAATTGCTAAAAGGATAAAGACTGCTTAGAGAAAAGATAAAGATTGCTTATGTTATATGTATGTGATATTTTTGTAAAAGATATGTATAAGTTATTTGTTTAGAAGATCATGATAATTTAGGAAAATATTATAATCCTATTAGGACTCCTTGGTGTATAAAAGGAGGTCCTAGGGTATAGAATTCTATGTATAAAAGTATCAAAAATGAGTCATTCATAGAATAATCATAGCTTCAAGGTTTTGTAACCCTAATACTAGTTAGAGTATTCGTATTAATATATTTAAGGTTTTGTTTGTTAATCTGTGTGTTCATAAGAATTATTGTTTCATTGAAAAATTCTTCTTATATTAAAGATTAGATTTCCCATAATCTTTAGTATTATCAAACAAAGTTTCTATCATAGTTGTGTTAGATTTATCTTGCATAACTAAACCTTACACAAGCTAAGGAATTCAAGATCCATTGAAGTGGGATCAACAAGTGGTATCAGAGCTTGTTGAGAAGCTTTGAATAAGAAGAACCTGTTTGAATACACAAGATCTCTTTGCTAGAAGATATGGATTCAGAATCTGCACATATGGTGGCTGCATCCAAGGTTTCAATGCTCAAACCTGGTGAGTTTGAGATCTGGAGGATGAGGAAGCAAATTCTTCATTTTAAACACCAAAGACTACCTTACTAAGTTTGACCCAAAGTCTATATACGGGGTCCTGTTAGTTACTCCTAAAATAGTAAAGCCTACATCATCCTAAACAAACATACTATGAGAATTAACGAATCACTCAACGTGACATTCGATGAAACTCCTCCACCCTTTAAGACATCACCATTGGTGGATGATGAATTAGATGAGGAAGAAGCAATTAAGGTTACCAAAAAGAAGAACCTAGAAAATGACATTAGGGATAAAACTTTAGAAATTGACGAGATAGTCAATATTAAGGAATCTAGGAACCATCCTTTAGAAAATGTCATAGGAAACCTTAACCAAATAACCCTTAGGTCTCAAACCCAAAACCAAAGTAACTTCTTTTATTTTATATCTACTATAGAACCTAAGAATGTGAATGAAGCCTTAAAAAATGAAAGTTGGATAATCGCTATGCAAGAAAACATGAGTATAAAATGGGAAGGGTAAATAAAACACTTTTTACTAGGAAGAAAAGTTCAAATCTCATCATCGTTCAAATATATGTCGACGACATTCTATTCGGTTCGACTTGTCAAGACATGTGTGATGACTTCTCCAAAAGCATGCATGACGAGTTCGAGATGGCATGATGGGTGACCTTACACTTCTTTCTTGGATACAAATAAAACAAATGGAAGGACGTATATTCTTTAATCATCTAAATATATTAAAGAAATGCTTAAAATTTTTGGCTTAGAAAATTCTAAACCAATGACGAAGAGTGTGAGTCGGTAGATAGTATCAAGTATCGAGGGATGATTGGTAGTTTGCTCTACCTAATGGCAAGTAGGCCAGATATCATGTTTAGTGTCTGCCTTTGTGTACGCTTCCAATAGGATCCTAAAACCTCTCATCTTGAAGCGGTTAAGGCGTATCTTCCGATAATTAAAGGCACTACGCACTTAGGGATTATGGTATCTTAAGGGGACCGGCATAGAAACCGTAGTATATGCCGACTCTGATCATGCGGGAGATTATGTGGATGAATGGACTACTAGTATATAAAGAGCCATTAAGTAGTAAGTGGGTAATGTGACAATCCGTCAATTTCAGGTCGTTATTTTATTCTCGAGTATTAAATATATTTTTTCAATTTTATGTTGAGATATGAACTCACGACTAACCGGGAGAATTATGGCTTACATTTGTAAATTTACGCGACGTTTACAAGGAACCGGCAAATTCTACATTAAGCATCGACGTTTATATTTTCAAAATGCCCTCTAATATTTTTGTTGCATTCGTTTTTATTTTTCGTGTCTCGTACTATTTTTACTTTTTACGAAAAACGACTACAAATCGTACCTTTTTAAATATCGGACTTTGAAAATACCCGCATTTACAAAATGTGGGACAAGTTAAATAACTCATCCCACTAATCCCCTTCCCTATTGGGGTGTGGTTCGTGGATAGGTATATATATATAAAATACTAGGCAAATCCAAACTCTTCACCCTTGACAAAGGGAAAAAGTCAAGACCTACTTAGAAATAAAATATATAAGTAAGAATCAATGATAAAAAGATTCCGGAAGAGATATTCCCGGGTCGTATGTCCCAACGAGGCTGCAATTGAAAGTTATCCTGGTTTGATGAGAAATTGACTGATGGAGAATATATGATATGAACACTGATATAATTACAACTAAAAATTAATTAAATAAAACTTAATTTAATCTACGGGAAACAAGTATAGGAAATGGAGATCTTAAAAACTACGGGAAACAAAATTAGTTATAAGGAAATCCTAAAATTAAATCTAAATTAAATACGGGGAACAGAATAAGGTATCGGGAAACCTAAATATTAAAAATTAAGAAAAATAAATGCTAAATTAAATTAAAAATCAAAATTAAATTCTAATTAACTTAACTTGAAAAATAAAGAAAACTAGAACTAAAACGGAGGTCGTTTGAATGTAAAACGAAAAGAAACGGTAAAACGCACCCGGTAAAACGGGTCTAAGACTGAAATTTAAGAAAAATTAAGCCTAAACTAAATTTTATATTTTTCCTAGACACTAAATGACAAAAGAAAATTTTATAAAAAAGAAAAATATTTTTTTATTAATTTTTGGATTTTTTATGAATTTTTAAAGATTATTAATTAATTAAAACTAAGAAAATAGAAAAAGACAAAAAATAAAAGTTATAAAAATTCTGAAAAAATAAAATTAAATAAAGAAAAAGTTAACAATTCTAAAAATATAAAAATGCCCAAATTTTACTGTTTTAATTAAAAGTAATTAAACTAATTAATATTAAACCTAATTTAAATTAATTAAATTAAATAAACTAACTAAAGTTAACTTTGGGGACTGACAGTGAAAGGACTGAAAGGACTAACAGAGTAACAGGCTATCTAACTATAGGGACTAACAAAGGGAACTAGAAAAGAGGAAATTACACAAATGGTCCCTGGAGCACTACCCCGATTACAAAGATAGTCCAACTAGCTTATTATCAAAAAGCTAGAGAAGCAAAGTTGTAAAGGGGCTTGAGCTTATCATTTTCTATAAAAGGAGCATAAGCTCAAGTGAGCTTAATAAGCCAGAAATGTAAGCTTAATGGGGCTGCAGAACTTAATAAGCTTTTTAGCTTATTTTTCTTTCTTTTTGGGGTTTAAGCTGACAAAATAAGCTATAACTAATAGGAAACAGATAATAAGCTAAGGGGAATCCTAAATATAAGCTATGGCATTCTAATAAGTCCTAAAATAAGCTGAACTAATATTAAGCTATGCTAAACAGTTTATAAAAGACAGAAAAATGGCAACTTTAAGCTATTATTAAGCTAAGTAAATAAGAGAATTAAGCTTCTAGATTTTGGAAACTTAAAGGGGTACCTATGGGCTATAATAAAAAGCCATAAAAGCCTAGGGCTTAATTATGAAATAAGCTAGAAAAGGGGCCTGAATTTTGGTGTCTAGCACCAGGGGAAGCAAACAGTGGCCAAGGGGCTTATTTGGGCTTATGCAATAAGCTCTTAAGAGCTTATTGGCCAAAACCAAATACAAACAGATTAAAAGGGGTGGTAAAAGAGCTTATTTTCAAAAGTTGAGCCATTTTGGAGGATTAAAAACTGCTGATAAAGGGGCTTAAAAATGGCTATTCTCAAAAACACACATGCATACACACTTGACTTATGCTGCCAAACCAAAGACAGAACAAAGGTGCTTTTAAAATGGCTAGAAACAACCAAATAAGCACAACCAAAGTGTGCTTAAGCTGCTTATGCAGCTTGAGTACTTAAGCTCACTTTTGCTTATTGGAAAATTGACAGAAACCAAAAGGATGCATAAAAAATTATTTTTACACTAAAAATTGTGTTTAAAGTGGCCCAATAAACCTCACACACTCAGCCAAAGTTGGCTGAGTGACACACTCAGCCAAAGTTGGTCTGAGTGAGCTTGACCCATGCAAACCAAACCATTTGACCATTTTGGGACTAACGAAACATCCCTCTATTTATAAAAGGTTTTTTTTTTAACTGATAGATTTATTTTGTAAAGAAAGCAGAGATAAGTGATACAAGTAAGTTTTACTAACTTTTTAACACATGTTTTAAACAATTTTAACAGAATTAAACAGTTTAAACAGATGCTTGAAATTTCAAAATAGCATTTTCTCAAAAAACACTTAAACTTTTATTTAAAACTGAAAGTATTACAATAAAAACTTGAAAAGAACTGAGTACAATGATTTTAAAACAAACTTAATTAAGATTTTAGCTAAGAAAGTAAAAAACGGGGCTCTCTTTTCTTGGCTTGTTCTTCTTCCTTTTATAGAGGTCTTCAAAGACTTCTTGCACTTGGGCTGTGCTTGTTGTGAGAGTAGGACACTTCCTAAGCAATCCTCCCATGGGCTTTGCCCCTGTACACCCATCTCCACCCATCTACAAGGGGGACTTGGGTTGAGGTGTTTGTGCCAGGGAAGAGAGTGAGAGAGTCTATAGGGCAGTGTAGGTGGGATTTGGCTAGGGGTGAGCTGTAAAGGTACTTGGGAGGTGGTATTGCAAGAAAAACAGTGGGAAATGGGTGGTTTGGGTTTTGGCGGGTACGGGGGATGTACAGGGGGTGGGTTGCAGGTTTAAACGAAAAGTTTGAAAAAGATGCAACAATGGCCCTCTTTCTTTCTTTCTCTTGTCAAATTTTTTTTTTGCCGATTTTTTTAGTTTATAAAAGAAGTTTAGAAAGTGGAAGGTTTTGGCCCTTGTGGTTTATAACTAAAGAATTAAAAAAAAGGTTTTGGCCAAATTGCAATTTTGTCATGCTTTTTATAACTAAGAATTAAAAGGGTTTTGGTTAATTGCCTTAAAACCAAGGCCTTGTGTTTTATTCTTTTGTTTTCTTTATAAAACAACTTTTAAAACTTGGCAATTTTGGCCCCTTTTCTTTATTTTTCATTTTTTTTTATTATAAAACAAAGTTTTAAAATTTACATTTTGGTCCTTATGTTTTATAAAAAAGGTTATTGGGCTTGTATTGGGCTTGGGTTGTATTGGGGCCCAATTGGTGTGTCTGGGGCCCACTAAGGTACTGGTTTGGTTATTGGGCTTTTCAGCCAATAGTTTATGAAGTGGGTTTTGTGGTGTACAATGGCTGTAGATTGCTGTAACTGGGGCATTGGGATTGGGACTTCAAAAGTCTTCACAGTCTTTGTCAATTGCCACAAATGGGCTGTTGTAAATGATTGAGGGCCCATTTGGTCTTCACAGTCTTTGTAAAATACACTTTTGGCTTTTCCCGGGCCCATCAGAATGCGGTTTCAGATTGACATTCAATAGTTTCTTCAGTTCCGGTCCGGTATTGACGGTGATTCTTCAGTATTTGAGCTTGACTTTGGCATTTTTGGACTTTGGCACTTTGATTTTGCACAGTCTTTTCCATTCATGTCTGTTTGTCATTTTGGCTTGGTTTTTGTCTTTTGATGTTTTCCACTTCCTGCACAATACAAATGCAAAAAAACATATATTTGGCAGTTTTTGTCTGTTTTTGGTTCATTTAGCTCTCGTTTTTTAGAGGTAAAGATATGTGTAAATTAAGCACTTATCCGGTCGTCAAAAGCAAAAGTGCTCTTGCCATTCGAGTAAGAGGTCTTGAATATATTGCCTTATCTGGGTGTTTGGTATGCGTTTAATTACACATACCTTTGACCACTAAAATCGGACTTAAATGACTAAAAACGTACCAAAAATACATTGTATTTGTATGTTTTACATTTGTATTATGCAGGAAATGGATATCTAAGAAAAGGACAAAAATCGAAGCCAAAACGACAAAACTGAGCACGAGAACGGAAAGAGCGTGAAAGAAAAGTCAAGTCAAAGCCAAAAGTCAACAAAAAGTCAAAGTCAAATCAAGTCAAAGTCAACCCCGGAATGAGGCATTAGAAAGAGCATCAAAAACCGAACCCGAAAACCTAAATTGCCAAAAGTAGGCCCACCCGTATCCACCTAGTGGGCCCGGGTAAACCCACTTATATCTTTATAACCCTTAACCTTAATAAAAAGCCCAAACCATTTATTTTTATACTCGGCCCAACAACCTAGCCCAAACCACACCCCTTATAACCTCGTTACCCTTTTATAACACCCCCGTTAGTCCTTTAAGGACTAACGGTGCAACATTTATAAACTCCAAGGACCAAAGTTGTACCACCAAGGACCTTTAATGCATATACTCATATAAAATGGATGGACCATTCTTGCCAATCCACCAAATTCTCACCCAGCACCAAACAAACAAAAACACAACTATTTTCCGCGACCCAAACTTCTCATGTTACTGTTCACCCTCCATCCCCAAAATTACTCTTACCCTGAGGTTAAACCCACTTAAACCCCCTTCTAGAAGCCAATAATGATGCAATGGGTGACGTTTTTGGCACCTGACACGTTGGCGATCCAAAGCAATCATTGGGGAATGATTGCGTGGACACAATCAAGGGTTGTGATGGAAGCACAAATATGATAGAAGGCCAAGATTGATGCTGCGTTTCCTCTCACATAAGAAAACCAAGCCAGGGGTCTTGGTCTTCTAATCCAGGCCTATAAATAGAGGGCTTAATTCCCTTGTAGTAAAGAGAGTTTTTTTTAGAGTTGTTCTAAGATTTTTTAGTATCTTTTTAATGTATTTTCATTTAAGTTTTTAAAGTTATTCTGTATTGCAAATTCCTTGTAAAAGTTTAAGTTTTTAATGAAAAGTTTGAGGTATTGTTTTTAAGATTCTGTGTTTGATCATTTAATATAACCTGTTAAGCTTTTTAAGCTATGATGCAGCTTATTGATCTGACCTAAAAGTTTCACTAAGCTTTTAGCTTCTTAATATTTGCCTTTGTTTATTGTTTTATCACTTTTATTAACTGTTTTACTTATAAAAATCTAAAAAATACCAAAAATATCAAGAAACTCTCATGGAGCATGGTAAATATTGGATGACCATGGGTTAGTGCTTATGTGGATAAGCTATAGGATGTTTATGAACTGATTTGGGTACTTTAGTGATTCACAATGCTGGATATTTGTAGTCTTTTTTATCCATTTTTAGCTTATTTAACATAGAACTGTTTATTTGTACTTATTGATTGTTCTTATTAGCCTATCTATACTTAGTAATGATATTTAGACTTAAAAACACCTAGCTTATAGTTTGAAAATTAGTTGTGCAAGTTTTTCTTAAATCTGTCTTAAAATAGCTTAAAACTTGCATAATCTGTTTCAGCTTATTTGAGTGCTTATTTGTTATTAAGATTTGCTTAATATTGCTTGTTTTTACTTATTAACCATCGGAGTCTTTTGAACGTGTGCTTTAAATAAAGTATTAATCTCTTAAAAAAAAAGTAAAACAATTTTTAAAGGGGTGTTTGGTTTAACCTGTTTTATGGGATCCAAAGTGGGTCAAATTAGCATTTTGACACTTGAGTCAGTTTAGTTTAGCTATAATTAGTCCTAAAATTCAGTTTGTTAAAGTTTTTAAGTGTTAAATCTCAAATTTAAGGTTTTAAAAGTTCATTGTTTGAAACTGTTAGGTTATAGCTTATTTTAGATGCTTATTTGATTGTGGTTTTTCATTTGCTTATGTGCGATGATGGCTGTCTTTCATGATATGATCGAAAAAATGTCTGCCTGCCGTCTCTTTACAGAACAGACAACATTCACGTCTCCTTACAGAACGTCTGCCTACCGTCGCATGCCTTTCGGCTTATGCAATGCACCAGGCACGTTCCAAAGGTGTATGATGGCTATTTTTCATGATATGATCGAAAAAACGATGGAAGTCTTTATGGACGACTTTTGGTCTTTGGGAATTCATTCGAAAATTGCCTCTCTCGTGTAGACAAGATGCTTCAAAGGTGTGAAGACACCAATCTTTGTCTTAATTGGGAAAAGAGTCATTTCATGGTTAAGGAAGGCATTGTCCTTGGCCATAAGATTTCCAAAAATGGGATTAAGGTTGATAAAGCCAAAGTTGATGTGATTGCTAAGTTACCTCATCCTACCACCGTCAAGGGTGTTCGGAGTTTTCTCGGTCATGCCGGTTTCTACCGACGATTCATTAAGGATTTTTCCAAAATTTCCCGACCGATGACTCATCTTCTTGAGAAAAATACTCCGTTCATCTTCTCTAATGAATGTATTCAAGCTTTTGAAACGTTAAAGAAAAAACTTACCGAAGCTCCAATCTTGATTGCCCCAGACTGGGATCTACCCTTTGAGCTTATGTGCGATGCAAGCGACTTTGCCATAGGTGCAGTCTTGGGGCAACGTCATGAAAAACACTTTAGGCCTATACACTATGCTAGCAAAACAATAAACGAGGCGGAATCGCATTACACCATGACAGAGAAAGAAATGTTAGCCGTGGTGTATGCCTTTGAAAAATTATGGTCTTACCTCATCTTGAACAAAATCATAGTGTATACGGATCACTCCGCCCTAAAATATCTCTTTGCTAAAAAAGATTCCAAGGCGAGATTGCTCTGGTGGGTTCTCATCCTTCAAGAGTTCACATTCAAAGTGATTGACACAAAAGGAGCCGAGAATCTCGCGGCCGATCATCTTTCCCGATTAGAAAAACCGTATGAAAATATGCTCGACCTAAAGGAGGTAAATGAAAAGTTTCCCCTTGAGACACTTAATATGGTGACTTCTCGTGGTAACTCAAGTACCCCGTGGTTTGCCGATTATGCAAATTACCACACGGGGAATTTCATTGTTACAAGGATGTCGTCCCAACAAAAGAACAAGTTTTTCAAGGATGTTAAACACTACTTTTGGGACGACCCCTTCTTATTTAAAATATGTGTGGATCAAATGATATAGCGGTGTGTTGCAGGCCAAGAAGCTGTTGACATCCTCATAGCTTGCCATAGTGGACCCATCGGGGGACATTACGGTGCCAACTACCCTGCCAAAAAGGTTTTTGACTCAGGATTTTATTGGCCCACGATTTACAAAGATGCCCATGACTTGGTCACCCGATGTGACACTTGTCAGCGTCAAGGAAAAATTTTGCAACGTGATGAAATGCCTCAAAATTCTATCCAAGTTTGTGAAATCTTTGACGTGTGGGGCATCGATTTCATGGGGCCATTCCCGTCTTCACGAGGGAACAAATACATACTCGTGGCAGTCGACTATTTGTCAAAATGGGTTGAAGTGAAAGCGCTCCCCACCAACGACGCCCGAGTTGTTTGCAAATTTCTTAAATCTCTCTTCGTCCGATTCGGTGCCCCTCGTACTATCATAAGTGATCGCGGAACCCATTTTTGCAGTGACCAGTTTGCAAAGGTCATGCTTAAATACGGAGTTACTCACCGTTTCTCCACCACGTATCACTCACAAACAAGTGGGCAAGTTGAGGTATCCAATCGTGACTTGAAACGAATTCTTGAAAGGACCGTAGGCGAGAACCGTGCCTCTTGGTCGGATAAACTAGATGATGCACTCTGGGCCTTCCGTACCGCTTATAAAACACCCATCGGGTGTACCCCATACAAGCTCGTGTACTGAAAGGTATGTCATCTACCGATCGAGCTTAAGCACAAAGCCTACTGGGCCTTGAAGCATGCAAACTTTGACCTTGAGACCGCGGGTGATCACCGTAAAGTTCAACTCAATGAACTAAATGAACTTCGTGATCATGCCTATGAGAACTCTTTGATCTATAAAGAGAAAACAAAGAGGATCCATGACTCAAAGATCAAAAACCGCATTTTCAACGTCGGTGATCAAGTCCTCCTCTTTAACTCTCGATTGAAGATGTTCTCAGGCAAGTTGAAATCCCGTTGGTCCGGACCGTTCACCATAACCCAAGTCTTTCCATATGGCATCGTTGAGTTATCCCAAAACTCCGGGCCAAATTTCAAGGTGAACGGTCATCGAATTAAACACTACTTTAGAAGGGAGGTACCAAAATTAATTGTTCTGGATCTCCAAACCTTCCCCAAGGAGAAATGAACTCGGGGATTGGGTCAAGCTTAGTGACCCTAAACAAGCGCTTCGTGGGAGGCACCCCATGCTTATCTATAGTTATATTATGTAGTAATGAATAAGTGTTTTTTTTGTTGTGAGAGGTGCGCCTCTTTCCTTTCTCGTTTGCTTGTGTTTTTGTGATTGTCCAGGATTGTCCCGGATTTTTGAAGCCTCTCGTGCTCGCAGTTTTGTCCTTCGATCACAAGAGCTTCAAATCCTCAGCTTCATTTGGGAAATCCAATATCCTAATCTTATCGACTAACGTCTATCATTAAGCATACTTAGTAAACGGCTTAGGATTTACATAGAGACCCTTCTTAAAACATTGAGGACAATGCTTAATTCTAGTATGGGGGATCTATCGATTTGATTGTACATGCAACCGTTGTTTTCGCGTAATCCTGTTTTTACCACCAAAATTTCAAAAAAAGGAAAAAAATACAATTCCTTTAAAACATGGGATGAATCCTTTCTTTTGGTGACAAAGGACTAAAGACTTCCATTTTTCCTTAAGTGTTCTTGATGGTCTTTAGGAATATTAAGGCTTTAGCTAGCATATTAACACACACTTCTCACTGTCAAGGTGTAAAACACAAATAACTCTCATCATTCCTACTCCTTTAGATCATGGCAACACCAAGATACCATACAAATCCATACAAACTTTTTAACACATGTACACATACATTCTTCTAAACACTATCAATAAAGATGTATTTAGTGTTTTGAAGAGGTTGTTTATAGGTTTACATGGGTTATATCAAGCTTGAAGCATGATTAGTGGTTAGGGTTCTATGATTGGTGCAAGCTTTGTTTATAATCTAAACAAGGGGTTAAAACTTTTTTCTTCATCATACATCACCTTAAGGTTATATAAAATCCTTTTTGTCTTTACATTTATCATTTTTAGGCATATATTGGGTCTATCATGGCAAAATCACATTAGGATGTTTTTAACATGTAAAAACTTTATTTTTGCTTGTGATTATACTTTTGTCACTTATTCACTAGGTCGTGTTATGTGGTTGAATATATCATGGAATATGGACATAATATTATGTAGGCATATTATTTAAAGGGGAAAGGTTATCAAAGGACTTTGTGGTCAGTAATTTATGAAGTTAAAAAGTATATAAAAACAAAGTTATATAAATAAACCCCAAAAGTATATTGGGGCTGTTTTGGTTCGTTGTTTATGGTAACAGCCCTATGATGTTTTATAAAGATAGTAGCCTCAGACGATACCCAAAATGATAAGAAACTCAAAAAACGATTTATAACGAAAACGATACAGACGATTTCAAGTTTACGTTAAAATATATACTTTTATAAACTATTTTTATAAAAGTACTATTCTCCACAGAAACTATATACTTTTAAAACATTAATAAATCAATAAACTTTTAATACCGAAAACGTGCTCGGAAAAGATCGCTAAAAACGGAGTTTTAAGTTTAAAGAATACGTTACGACTTTACGATAACTAAATGCATACAATAAATATATAATGTTATGAACAGTAAACTAAAAAATTAAAATATACCCAAACCTTTTTTTTTTTTTTTTTTTATTTGTTTTTTGTTTATTTTTTTTTTTTTTTTTTTCACCCCAACCCATCCCCCCACCCCCCCCCCCCCCCCCCCCCCCCCACCAACGAAAACTCAATTTGAAAATATTATATTTTGATAACTCATCTTAATACGAAGGCGTGGACATATGGAAAGAAGAGAAACGGGACTTAAACGAGAAAAGTTACGCCATTGCCAAGTTTTACTAACAGTTATATTATTATGAAAATGTGCTCGACCCAAAGGAGGTAAATGAAAAGTTTCCTCTCGAGACACTTAATATGGTGACTTTTCGTGGTGACTCAAGTACCCCGTGGTTTGCCGATTATGCAAATTACCACGCGGGGAATTTCATTGTTAAAGGGATGTCGTCCCAACAAAAGAACAAGTTTTTCAAGGATGTTAAACACTACTTTTGGGACGACCCCTATTTGTTCAAAATATGTGCGGATCAAATGATCCGGCGGTGTGTTGCAGGCCAAGAAGCTGTTGACATCCTCACAGCTTGCCATAGTGGACCCACCGGGGGACATTACGGTGCCAACTACACCGCCAAAAAGGTTTTTGACTCAGGATTTTATTGGCCCACGATTTACCGAGATGCCCATGACTTGGTCACCCGATGTGACACTTGTCAGCGTCAAGGAAAAATTTCGCAACGTGATGAAATGCCTCAAAATTCCATCCAAGTTTGCGAAATCTTTGACGTTTGGGGCATCGATTTCATGGGGCCGTTCCCGTCTTCACGAGGGAACAAATACATACTCGTGGCTGTCGACTATTTGTCAAAATGGGTTGAAGCGAAAGCGCTCCCCACCAACGACGCCCGAGTTGTTTGCAAATTTCTTAAATCTCTCTTCGCCCGATTCGGTGCCCCTCGTGCTATCATAAGTGATCGCGGAACCCATTTTTGCAATGACCAGTTTGCAAAGGTCATGCTTAAATATGGAGTCACTCACCGTCTCTCCACCGCGTATCACCCACAAACAAGTGGGCAAGTTGAGGTATCCAATCGTGGCTTGAAACGAATTCTTGAAAGGACCGTAGGCAAAAATCGTGCCTCTTGGTCGGATAAACTAGATGATGCACTCTGGGCCTTCCGTACAGCTTACAAAACACCCATCGGGTGTACCCCATACAAGCTCGTGTACGGAAAGGCATGTCATCTATCGATCGAGCTCGAGCACAAAGCCTACTAGGCCTTGAAGCATGCAAACTTTGACCTTGAGACCGCAGGTGATCACCGTAAAGTTCAACTCAATGAACTAAATGAACTTCGTGATCAAGCCTATGAGAACTCTTTGATCTATAAAGAGAAAACAAAGAGGATCCATGACTCAAAGATCAAAAACCGCGTTTTCAATGTCGGTGATCAAGTCCTCCTCTTTAACTCTCGATTGAAGATGTTCTCGGGCAAGTTAAAATCCCGTTGGTCCGGACCGTTCACCATTACCCAAGTCTTTCCATATGGCACCGTTGAGTTATCTCAAAACTCTGGGCCAAACTTCAAGGTGAACGGTCATAGAATTAAGCACTACTTTGGAGGGGACGTACCACAATTGGTTGTCCCGGATCTCCAAACCTTCCCCAAGGACAAATGAATTCGGGGATTGGGTCAAGCTTAGTGACCCTAAACAAGCGCTTCGTGGGAGGCACCCTATGCTTATCCTTCTATCTTCTTTCTTATTTCTAATGTGATGTGAGGAGGCTTGTACTCTTCCGATTCTTGATGTTTGTACTTGTGATTTTTTGTAGGATTGACCCAAAATTTTTGAAGACTCTCGTGTTCGGTGTTTTGTCCCGGTCACCTCGAGCTTCCTAGCCTTTGCTTGCAATTAGTTTGGGGAAATCCGATATCCTAGATTATTATCGACTAACATTTATCTTTTAGCATACTTGATAAACGGCTTGAGATTTTTGTGATACTTTCTCCATGCTCGGATTATGCATTCGAATTCTAGTATGGGGGGGATCTATCAATTTGATTATGCTTGTAGCCGTTGTTTTCACGTAATCCCGTTTTTACCACCAAAAATTCAAAAAAAATGAAAAAAAATAATTTTTTTTCAAAAATAAAATAAGTGTTTTGTCATAATTTTGACTTTCCTGCTGGGTAGAATAAGAATAAATTTTGACCCGATTGGAGGCGTGTTGAGCTCTAAAGGGGGCCTTGTCCTTAACCTTTAGGCTAAGGTTCGCGGTATTTGCAATGAACGGAAACTGATAGAGTTAAGTATGAGTGGGATGCTAAACAAGGATTATTTGGAAATCTTAAGAGCTCATGTATGTAATTTGTGGCTTTTTCTCCCATAAGCTTCTAACCAGATTAATATACGTGCTATTTTTGGAGATTAAACTTAAATCAACAATTTTTATGTAGTTAATAGCAAAAATTTTAGTCTTAGTTCAAATTTATACTTGAATTTTTTCAAAAAGAAGTCTTCTCTATATCGTGAAGTGAAAGGTGGAAATTTAAATATTATCTATTATACATATATATATTTATATATATATATATATATATATATATATATATATATATATATATATATATAATAAATATAAACTGTGGGCTGATAAAAGTTTGCTGCATCTTGCCGGCTCACAACCGATGTTACAGCCTTCTAAAGAAAGCCCATAGTAAGAATAAAATCGAGGGACTGATAAAAAAAAAGTTTGATGCATCTTGCGGCTCACAACGTGTTGCGCCTTCTAAAAGGTCGAGGGTTACAATTGGTTTGTTGCATCTTGCCGGCTCACAACCGATGTTGCAGCCTTCTAAAAAGTCGAGGAAATTACCGAGGTCGAAATATGTTTGCTGCATCTTGCCGGCTCACAACCGATGTTGCAGCCTTCTAAAGGACCAAGGTTTAATAATGTTGCAATAATAATAATAATAAAGCCAAATTTCAACTCCGGGGTTATCTAAATAAAGCCTCCGTCTCTGGACTCGTAGTTGAGTTGTTTCGGATGAAATAAAAAGGATAACCCCTAAATCATGCGAAATTAGAACCTTAATGTGGACCTTATTCTCACCACATCGTCTCTTTAGGAAAGGATTTCAAACTATTAATGGTCTAAACCGGGTTTACTTTATCAATAAGGACATAATTTATTTGTCACCAATAATAATAATAAAATCCTTAGAGGAAATTAGGAATAAGGGAGGAAAAGTAAATACACATTTAGCTTTTATGAGTAGTGTTAGCATCATAACTTGTAATTTACAATGATCTTGTTTTTAAGCTTGGCTTGGAGAGGTGAAAGTCGGGGACGATAAATTTATCCACTTGGACACTTTTTGTGCTTTTTGTTCCGTGATCCTAAAAGTTATCAATGAATAATGAAAGCAATACATTATGTCACACATGAATAAGTTGTAAGTTGTAAATTAGAAAAATCATAAAAATGAGAAAAATTTTGAAAAATGGGAAAATGGGGTGTTTTAAAACTTGTGACTTCTTAACTCTCCCCACAAAAGACTTTGCTACTTTTCAAAGGATTAGTTTGGGGAGGTTTTGAGGTATTTGGTTTTAAAGCATATAACATTGCGTGAGGACACGACAATCACTTAGTTTGGGGAATTTTGATATGTGAGAAATCACATATCCTTTTTATACCAAAAATGGCCCTAAAATGAACAAATTATGCTTGTATATTGCTTGTTTTGTCATTTGTGATGTGTAGGTACGGATATTGCAAAAATCACAAGAAAACGGTCAAAACCGGACAAACACGGACACGGGAACGGATAGAGTGCACAAGAGCCGGAAGTTTCTAGCAAAGGTCAACAAAGTCAACCTTGGTCAACCCACAAAAGACAAAATCCTCAAAATCCCAAATGAACCCTCAATGTTAAATAAATTTCACAAAAATCCCAAAACCCTAACACCGTTAGTCCATAACTAACGATCGTTATCCTTTAATAATAAACCCATGGCCCAAAACCATATTCACCCGGCCCAATCCTTTTATTCTAAACCCCGAGCCTAGGTCAACCTTTTTTTAAACCCTTAGTCAAACTCTCAAATGTATAAAAGAGAAAAGGGAGTGAAGGGGTGTAGTTACTATTCATCATTCGTCTCAATCTTACCTCTGCGTTAAATCAAAGGGTTAAATCCGCTTCTAGATGCAATCCTACGTGGCTAGAAGATACCAAGTACTAAGTGCCATCTCAGCAAAGGCAAAACGTCACCAAGTGCTATGATTGGTCAAGACTTACACAAGAGTGGCATGCGGGATTCAAAACAAACACACTAAAGATGGAAAGATTACACTGAAATCAATGCAAAAGAAGCACACCACTCCAAAGATACGAGATTGCCACGCTGGCAATCCGTGTGCCTCAATTTTGATCCAAGGGCTAAGAAGGGGCATCCAATGATTGGCAATGATTGAAAGGCCAAGATCAAATAAAGAGGATCGTGTGCAGAGGTCTAGATCCTTCTCTCCAGGCCTATAAATACAAGCCTTGCTCACTCACATCAGGATCCAGTTAGCTGTAGTTTTTCTAAGTTTTTTAGTCTCTTTTGAAGTGTAATTTTTATTTAAGTTTTAAAAGTATTTTGTATTTCAATTCCTTGTAAAAGTTTAAGTTTTTAATGAAAAATTTGAGGTTTGTGTTTTAAGTTTCTGTGTTTGATCATTTATTATAACCTGTTAAGCTTTGAAAAGCTATGAAACAGCTTATAGATCTTACCTAAAAGCTTCACTAAGCTTTTTGTTTCTTTAATCAAGCCTTAGTTTACTGTTTTAATCTCTTTTATTTCCTGTTTTAATCATAAAAATCTAAAAAAAATACTAAAAAGATCCACCCCTTAAAACACCTCAGCTTCTTTGGATGATAAGCTAGCTTGGGAAGAGCTTATAGACCTCACTAGCTTGTCTTTTGACAAGCTAGAGCTTGTAGAGTTGATTACTTACCCTGTTTTGAGCAAGGGTGTTTGTAAGTTTTCATTTTCACTTTTTAAGCTTATTTACTATTTTATTGCTTATTGTTGCTTATTACCTGTTCTTATCTTCTTATCTATGCTTATTAATGATCTTTGAGGCTTATTTAACATAGGTTGTAGTTTTAAAATCATTAGTTTAAGTTTTCTTTAAATTTGTCTTAAATTAGCTTAAATATAGCATATCCTGTTTCAGCTTATTTAAGTGCTTATGTGTTGTTGATATATGCTTAATATTGCTTAGTAGTCTTAGTTAACATCTGGTTTTTAAAAGTTTTAGCTTAAAACAGTTTGAATCAAGTTAAAAAGTTATTATTAGTTTTTAAAGGGGTATTTGGTTTAACTGATTTTGAAGGTCAAAACGGGTCAAAATGAGTTAAGTCTTTTGGGTCACCTTAGTTTAACTTGAAATCATCATAAAATTTAGTTGTTAAAAGTTTTTAAGTGTTAAAACTCAAAATTAAGGTTTTAAGAAAGTGTTGTTTGAATCTGTGAAGTTTATAGCTTTTTATCTCTGCTTATTTGATCATGCTTTTTAATCTTATGAAAAGTTTGATGTTTATGTGTTTATGCAAGTGTTAAAATAAGTTAGCATAAAAAAACCTTAGGCATGCAAGTTTGTTTTTTGTTTTGCTAAAAACTGTCAAATTATTGCTAAGTGTCCTAAAAAGAAGAAACAGCTTTTTCATTTGATCATTGTTGCTTATTCTTAATTTCAATCTCTTTTTTTATTCTTGTTATTTGTTCTTTGAGGTAAGAGATTAATTTGTTTTGAGGTTTTAAAGCTATAAGGATCTGTTTGTTTGCTTATTTTTAAGCTCAAAAGTGGTGGTTTATAAAGATTGAAAAATTTGCCAAGTGTTGAAATCTTTGAGAAACAGCTTTTTCATGAAGCTTTTTAAGGGCTTATTTGAAATTCAAACTGCTTTTTGATTGTTGGTTCTTGTAGCTTTTTGGATAAGCTTTAAGGGCTTATAAGTTGCTAAGCCATAAGGATCTGTCTTTGAGCTTATTTTTAAGCTCAAAAGTCCCCCCCCCCCTTGCTGTTTTGTTATCAGGTAAAGCCAAATAAGCTCATTTGCTTATTTAAGCATATTGGCTTATTAAATTTGCTTATTTTATGTTTCATTAAGCTTATTAGGTTAGATTAAGCCCATTTTAGCTTATTCTCTTTAGTTTAGAGTTTATTTAAGCTTATTTGCCTCTTAGCTTAAAATTCCTTAAGTTTTATAGCTTTTTAAGTTTTCTGTCATCCTAGCTTAATTTAGTGCTTATTTTTGTTCAAATATGCTTATAAGGTGTAGTTAAGCTCCTGTCTTAGCTTATTACTCTTTTTGGTTTGCTTATTTGTGCCCAAGTAGCCAAACAGTTAGCATTTTATGGTTTAGTAGTGTTTAGCTTATTCTGTCACTTTTGCCAGCTTATTTCGTGCTTATTTTTAAGTTTTCTAAAAAGTGGTAAAAAATGGAAAACAAAAACATTTGGGATTAAGGGAAGTCCTAGGTGAGCAAGGCTCGAACCCGGGACCTCACCCTTATCACCAAACGTTTTACACACAACACACTCTACCACTTGCCCTGGGGTCTTTTTCATTTTATCTTTGCACAATTAAATCTTTATAGTAGTTTTAGCCCGTTTAGCTTATAAGCCATTTTTGGCTTATTTCACAGCTTATTCGATAAGCTGTTTTTCCCATCTTATTTTTATTAGATCCCTCATTGTTCAATGAACTTTTGCTAATTTTTTCAGATTTTTATTAAATAGTTTAGTATTTTTAAACATTTAATTTCATTAAAATCATTTTTAATTCATAAAAAAGTCAAAAAAATATAATTCTTTTTTAGAAAATTTTCTTTTAACATTTAGAACATACGAAAATTAGATTTGCTTTCGTAGGGTTTAAATTGCAAAATTTATTTTTTTAAAGAACGGGATTGAATCCCGTTCACGTTTTTAGTGTTTTCAAGCCCTAATCACCTTCGTTTTTGGTCTAGTTTTCTTTGTTCTAGCATTTTAGTCAATTAAGACTTATAAAATCCAAAAAGAGCATTTTAGGACTTAATTTTGATAATTTAAGGTTTTTAGGTCCCATTTAGGATTCCCGTTTTGCGTTTTTAGTTAAAATTTGTTTTTCCTTAATTGTTTTTAAGTAATTGCCTTAATTTTCCCGTAGTTTTAGATAACCAATCATAAACTTGTTCCATTCAAGCATTGACTCCCAAAACGACTCTCGACTTTCAATTTCATTCCTCGTTGGGGATAACGACCCGGGAATCATACTCCCGGATTACTATAATTGTGAATTTTTGATTCTTACCCTCTTATTTATATATTTTAAAGGGTATAATCAATCTAAATCAGTCATTATGAACGAGTCAACATAGCAATTATCATATCAATCCTCCTATTACAAATCACGCCCATACAAGACTTGTAATACTTAGATTCATACATAGTCCCATGTAAACAAAATTGTGACGGTTTTCGCGTAATACGATATTGTATGAAGTTATGAAAAAAACATTCTTTGAGACCATTGTTTAACTTACAATGTCTGAGAAGGAAGTGAGCCATTGTGCAACTCACAATGTCTAAAAAGTAAAATGAGACCATTGGGCAACTCACAATGTCTTAAGAAATGTTCTGGTATTTATATAAATAACTCTTATATAAAAAAAACGTACGATATACGCAAAAGGGATGCAATCATATATTTTATATATATGTATGTCATGTAAGCACTTAATGTAAGCAAGTAAGCAAGTAGTGTGTATGCACTTTGAAAATATTTGTTGTGATGCAATGCTTGTGAAAACGGTTATAGTCTAGGGTAAAATATGCAACCTAGTTCTCTATAACCAGTGCTCTGATACCAATCTGTATCACCCCAAAAATGTGTCGCAACGGAAATATATCCAGGGGTGTTACTTCATAATACAACATCACAAGATACAAGAGAACAACCTCTAAATGTGTCGTTTCAAAAGTAATCTCGTTGATTTTCTTGAAATTAATATAACATTTGTCCCATAATTGCATCACAATGAAAAACTTGAAAGCAATACAACAAGATTTGATCATTTGTATGTAAGTAGAAATCCATGAATGAAATCTTGTCAGATTAAACTCCAATGCACATCAAGTAAGCCAAGCATCTAATTCACCTGAGAAAAACATGCTTAAAACTGTCAACATAAAGTTTATGAGTTCATAGATTTTTGTAAGTATAAACGTTGAAATCAAAAGATTTATAAAGTATGCATGACCATTTCAATCATTGTAATAGTCGCCAAAAATGTAAGTGTAAATGTAAAACGGAAAGAGTATAGTGTCTACTGCTTCACCACAGTATAATGAAAAGTGTTTAGTAATCAGTAATGTTCAACAAAGTAGTGTGGACCACAAGATTTCCAAAATGTATATGACTACTATAACAGATACAGTATCACATAAAATGTATCTACTGTTGCGCTAAGCTCATGACACCGAAGCTAATTTATGTAGCATATAATATGCCAAGTATATTTCGCCCTACCGGCGTCTGACCAAGACACCCAATGAGATTTGACATGGTATATATCCGTTTATTGGGAGCCCCATGGGTTGTGAGCGCTACTTATCCGGATAGGGATAATTAGTCCCAATAGATCTATTTATAACATTCACGTTTACAATCCATAATTAACAGTTCATGATAGTTTCGGGCAAGAGAGTGGTCTAATCTATACTTAGGCAACACGTAAACAGGAGATGATAACCGAAAACACTTGTGTCCAATGAAGAAATAACCATTATATTCATAAACAACTTTAAATACTTAAATTCATAAGTAGAAAGAGTGTGATATAAATCAAATAACCAAGTTTGTAATGAGTATGTAAACAATTTTTGTAAACGTGTATGTAACAAAGTTACGAAATCAAGTATGTAAAAGAGATTGTAAATAAATATGTAAGCAAGTTGTAACTAGCATGTATTCTCCCCCGAGATTTGTAATGCAAATGTAAAACAAGTGAAAGAGGGGCTATAAACTCACCTCGATGATGTAGTACAATTAGCAGAATTGCACATATTAAGCTCAACACAAACGGAAACCGGAACGGCTCGACCAAGGAGTTGCAATTTATCTTAACGGCTATGACCCACTAGCTTAGGATAATGTATTTGGGTTTTCTGATAGATGATTACATCAACGTGGCACGTTGATAAAAGATTTAGATTTGAAGTTGTAATAGTTTGGTGGTTGGTTAAATAAAATAAATTGAAAAGTAAACACAAAGTATGTAATATATTCCGTATATATTACATATGAAAAATAACCGAGTATATAATTCATACCGTGAATTATATAACAAAGAAAACCAATCAAATAAATAATCGAGGTATATAATACCTTGCAAGTATTATATAAGAAATGTGAGAAAAAGAATTGAAACAAAAGGATTCGACACGTGTTCGAAAATCACCAAATGAATTAACAAAGAGTGCTGGCATATAAGTAAACACAAGTTTTAAAGTTTCGAATTAGATAATTGACATCCTTAAAGCTTTTACAAAAGTTATTATATTGCCTTATAAAATAATACTTTATAATTTAGTATTTCGTTTCCTTGACGGTTTTAGCTAAAATAGTTATCCCGTTTGTAAAAGTATAGTTTTCGTTTATCTACCGGGTCATTGTATAATTACAATTTGATAATTCTTAAGACTTATATAACCTTGTCCTTTTATCGGGTCTTTAAGGTAATAGAAATTATAGTGCAAATTATTAAGTAAAGAAATTTATAGAAATTTCGGCACGACTTTTCCGTTTATAAGACGTTTCCCATTTCTACAAAATCCAATGTTTTTCCCTTTTCAATCAATCCGTATTGCAAAATACCCCCTCGTTTCAATATATATCTAAACTAAATCAACCAATGACAAAGTAAGTAAAACCAACACGCCCTTAAGTTTAATAAACACAAAAACAAAAATAATATATAACACATTTATTTAACCATTAACCACCATTTAATCCGGTTTTTATATTTTACCAAAACTTGCAATATATTTATTAGGCGATTTTTATAAATCAAACACGCCTTAAAGGCTGTTTCGCATCAAACCAAACGCACCCTTATTGTATTTATGTTAAACCAAACGCACCCTTGTGGTGTTTATCAAAACCAAACGCACCCTTTGGTGTGATACGAACAACCAAACGCACCCTTGGTGCTAAACCCAGATCCAAACGCACCCTTTGGGTGCTGAATCAAAAACCAAACGCATCATATGGTGGTACAGAGCCAACCAAACACACCCTATGCCGTTACACAACTACCAAACGCACCTTACGGTTGTTAAACCTGAAACCAAACGCCCTCTTGGGCTGTTAAACGCGAAACAAACACACCCTTGGTGCTATTATTAAACCAAACGCACCCTTATGATGGTGCGGCTGTGACAGGGTGAAGGTGAGGGTGACGAGATGATGGTGGTGGTTGTCGTGGAGTTGGTGTTCCCGTGTTGTGGTGGTTGCGGTGAGGAGATGGAAGCCGAGGTGGGGATGGTGTTGGCTGAGTGGTGGCGACGTGGTGATGATGTGGTGTTGTGCGCCGGCTGGGGTGGCGACAAAGGTGGTGGTGGTGATCGTGTTGGTGTGAGGGTGGCGATGTTGTCATTGTGAAGTCTGTGAGGTGTGGCGTAGGATGGCAGCGGCGGTGGTGTTGGTTGTGGTAGCGGCAGTGGCAGTGGTGGCCGGCGGTGGCGCCAGATCTGCCAAGAGAGGGGAGGGTGAAGTGTGCTAGGATTTGTTATATAATGAAATAACCCTAAATATTTAGCTATATATATATATATATATATATATATACTTGAAACCTTGCAAACAAACTAGCAAATGTAAAATAGTTTAGGGTAGAAATTGAAAATATTACCATAGGGACTTAAAGTGTAATTTTCGTTAAATGATGGTTCGGGACTCGTTTAAGCTAGATAACGGATGATTTAAAACACGAAAGTTGCGTCATTGTTTTCCAAATAGTTTTTCCTACGAAAATGAGTATTTACATGACTAATATTTAATAAATGTTTTATAAAATTTATTTAAAAGTTTATTATTTATTTGTGTGGTCATCGGGTATCGCGGGCAAGCTTTGTCCGTAAGATAAAACTTTAATTTGAATACTCGCGTTTTTAATAAACGCTTTTGAATAAAATGATAAGTAATTTATTAAATACTTTAATAAAAGATGATATTTAAATATAATTTAATTATTTTTGTGTCGGTACGCATTGTTCTCGTTTCTAAAAATTTTGCGAGGGTATTTCAGCCATTTTTTGCTTGTTTTCGGGTCTCGGGCAAAACTAAAAAGTTGTCCGGAATGTCGGTTTACATCAAATTGCTTTAGAGTCTGAGTCGTGAAAACGTGATTTAGCGGGTCTTTTTTGATAAATCAACTTAAGAATAACATATATCTTCTCGTTTTCAAGTCAAATAAGTTTGTAAAATAAATTTGTAAATGAGAGATAATAATAATTATTATAATTTATTATTTAAATACGTTTTAAAAATTTACCGGCTACGCGGTAATCGTTTTTATGTGACAATAAAAGATCAAAAGTCTAAAAGTCAAGTCGGACCCGAAAATTCAAATGGTAAAAATAGTCATTTAAAATTCCGAAAATTGCCTGTTGTTACAATGCAAAAAGAAGAGGACTTACGAGGAGATGATTTGAAACACTATGAAGCTGAATTTGAAGCAATGAATTTAATTCTAATCTCTATCCCAAATGACATATATAACTCTGTAGATGCTTGCAAAACTGCAAAAGCCATGTGGCAAAGAGTTGAACGTTTAATGCGCAGAACTGTGCAAAATAAAGTTGATAGGGAAACACGCTTCAATAATGAGTTTGATCAATTCGTTGCAGAACCAGGAGAAGCACTTGTGTCAGTTTACAATCGTTTCGCTCAGCTAATGAATGATTTAGAAAGAAATGGCATCATATTTCCAAACGTCACTGTTAACACAAAGTTTCTAAATTGTTTACAACCTGAATGGCTGAAGTATGTCACTCAAATTTGTCTTGCAAAAAGATTGACAGATGATACTTATGATGATTTGTTTGACTATCTTTACCAATTTAAGAAACTGGTAAATATATCTAGAGCAAAGAAAGTGGAAAAATCACATGATCCCCTTGCATTGGTGGCACATACGGGTTCCTATTACAGGACTACCTAACCTTACTATGTAACACATCCTTCTTCAGTGGTTGAGTATGATGAGGATTATCAAAGGGATGCACCACAAAACACTTCTGAAGACCCACTTACTTCTGCAATGATTTTGCTTGCTCAGGCAATCACTCAACGCTTCTCTAATCCAATAAATAATCGTCTTCGTACTTCCTCTAACACCAGAAATCAAGCAATTGTTCAAGCCGACAGAGTGCAGATACAAAGCAGGAATTCTGGTGACGATGGCAGAAATACAAGACGTTTATATGTTGAAGAGGAATTTATTGAGGGTACCAATGTTCAGAATGATGCTGGAAACATACAAAGAAATCTTCGAACTACGTCTTTAAGAACTGCTGCAAATGTTCAATGCTATAATTGTAGTGAGAAAGGTCATTATGCTCGGAATTGTTCTAAGCCAAGAGTTTGAGATTCAAAGTACTTCATGGAACAAATGTTGCTAGCAAAACAGGATGAAGAAGGAGTAATTCTTACTAATAAACAGAATGATTTTCTCTTTGCTGATGCTTCACGGATGGAAGAAATTAAGGAATTAAGTGCAAATATATGCTTGATGGCTAGGATTTAACCAGCAAACTTTGATTCTAATGAAGGGCCAAGCTATGATTATGCACTTCTCATCGAGGTATGAACACCATCCACCAGTTATGTAAATCCATTATTTGCTAAAGATACACAAGAACAAAAGTATCCAAAGCAACCTAAAATTATTAACAACACAATTGGTGATGATCAAATTGATAGCAATATTATATTTGATGAACCAAATAGAGATGTTAATAGTGGCAGTGTTGAATACAATAACAATGTTCAAGAATCATATGCATTAGAGCAATTAGCTAGAAATGCGTTTAAGGAAGCTAAGAAACAACAAATAATTGCTAAAAAGGTTCAACAACAAAACACAATGTTGACTAAATAGCTTGAGTCGTATAAGGAAAAGGTTTGGGTTTTTGAAATGAACAAAGGAAATAACACTACCTATTTTAACGAATATATTAAGGCTGGTCAAAAAGCAAAACGATTTGAACGGGAGTCACAATCTCAATTTATTCATGATCGAGACGTTATTCGTGATTTAGAACAACAACGTGATAAATTAGAGTTGTCTGTTGTTGAATTAAAAAGACAAAATATGGAACTTCAAAAGACACAGTCAATTTTGAAACACAAAATGAGTGAAAACGAAGATAAATATCATGACACTATTCTAGATCTTGAAGCAAGAGCTAAAAAGAATGAAGATGTAGTGTTGAAAATGGGTAACTCATTACAAGTAATGTTTATACTTGAACCAAAACAAATGTCATTTTATGATTCAAAAGTAAAACATGGTTTGGGTACACAAATCCTTATACTCTCAAGAAAGCAATTTTTTAGAATCCAAGATTATATGATGCTTCTTGCCTTGATGATTCAAAAATTCAAATGAATGTTAGAGATACCGAGGACATACTTGATAATGCAACCAAAAGTCAAATCAAAATAAAAAAGAAATCACAAGATCGAATTGCTATTGAGAAAAAACAAAATGTTTGGACAATTGATTACAAAAAGTTAAATGCTCTTTACGAAGATTTTGTTCCACAAAAAGAATTTTCTGCTGAACAAAAATATTTCTCATCTTCTTTTATATCTTCTAAAAATTCTTCAAAAGCAAGTTCATCGTCTTCATCTTCTGAGACAAAACCAACCGTGACACCAATGCCTACTGCAAATCCAATGCTAGTAGATTTGAATAAAATGGAAAATGATTTCAAAACATTGTTTGCGTTATTACAAACAAATTCTAAACGAGAAAGAATTTCTTATACGTCTCCAGAAGAAATACGGTTAACCAATTTTTGTCAACAAGAAGTGAAACCAATTCTTCATGAGTTGCATTTGCATTTTGAAATCTTTTAAAAATGATTTTCAAAAGATATAAAAGAAATGAAAGATGTTTTTAACTCAACAAAAAATGATCTTAGTGAAACATGGAAATAAAATAAACTTTTAAAAGATCAACTCTTAGAAGCAAAACTGAAGCATGAAATTGAATGTCGTATCTTGTTGAGTCATGAGTGTGTCAACAATAATGTGCAAGATTAAATAGAGCAAATTCAGAAGGATTCCATTGAATCCAAGAGGGAGTGCAAAAATGAATAAACATTCTTGAAAACGATGTTCAAAGATGTCAAAAACAAAGTCTTGATTTTGAATTACAATTACAACATGAAAAAGAAAGATAAAATGTGAATCTCCTTTGAAAACCGTTTGCGAAACCTCTTGGATATCAAAGATGGAAAAGATTGAGAGTGAGAACGTGTTGTTGGAATTTCAAGTCCAATATTTGATAAAGTAACGAGACAATGTCAAAACAGAATATCAAAAACTTTTCGATTCAGTCAAAAAGACACGAACTCAAACTCAAGGAGAAATCAATGAATTGATTGAGAATGTTAACCAAAAGACATATGCCTACGCAGATGTTTGTGCACAAAACCAATATCTTTTGATAACAATATCTGAGTTAAAAGCTAAACTAAAAAAGGTTGAAAAAGGTAAGTTTGTGAATACTAAGTTTAACAAAGATACTGTTTCTAATAATCTTCTTTGTGTCACACCGTTAAATAAACAAGTTTTCCAAAGAAAAATTGTTACTCCGAACTAGTAGAGAAACATATCTTGTAAAAAACAGTCATTTTACAGACTTCACCTAACGAACAACAAGCTCTTGAAACAAACAAAAATGCTATCGCACAGGGAATGCACAAAGTTGAAAAGACACAAACCACAAAGACCAACAAAGCTAATAGTGTTTTATCTTTTACAGGAATGAGAGTTGCTTCTAGTGTTAGAAGACCATCGAATAGAGATTCATCGTTCAAGAATAGTGTCTTATCCAACACTAAGAATTCATCAGAGAAAGTAGAAGTTTCTCATAGGTCAAATAAAAAATCAGATGTTGCATCTAAGAATGTTGATTCAAACAAAAAGATTGTAACTAATTATGATATTAAAAACGCTCTTATAGCGAATAATGTATTGTGTGTTTCTTGTGCTAAAAATATGCTTATCCCATGTCATGATAATTATCTTGCGAAATATAAATTGAATGTGCATTCAAAAGTTAGGAGAGCCTTATTCACTACTTCTAGAACAGTCAAATCTAAGTTTGAAGTTACTACTCCCGTAGTTTCAAAGACTAGGTTTTCTGTTAAGATCGTTCAATCCAAGTCCTTAGATACTACTCATGTAGTTTCCAAAACTAAGATTGCTACGGTTACTCCCTTAAGCGCCAAAAATAAGGTTTCTAGTGCTTTTAATTTGTGAGACAGTTCACTTAGCAACTACATGAAGAACAAAATTCGAACTAGTCGAATGTGGCAAAAGTGATATGAATTACAACCAAATGTTGGTTGGTCACCTGTTAAAACGCCTCCGTATGTTGTTAATAGTCGACCTACTGTTAAAACATCAGTTTCTGTTAAAAATAGGTAGTCAAATTGTCCACTTGTCTAGAAATGGTGTCTTCATGTATTGCAGGTAGTTCAAATTGTTATGTGGATTGTTGATAGTGGTTGTTCAAAGTATTTGACGGGTGATCGATCACTGCTAAAAAATTTCGTTGGGAAATTCATAGGCACCGTCTGCTTCGGGAACGATCATTTCGCAGCTATCACAGGCTATGGCGATTATGTACAAGGAAACATCAATGTTTGTCATGTATATTACATTGAAGGCCCATGACGCAATCTCTTCAATGTCGTACAATTCTGTGACGGTGATCTAGAAGTTGCTTTTCGCTTAATAACATGCTACGTGTGAAATCTGAAAGGAGATTATTTGCTTACAGGAGATCATGAATCCAATTTGTATACTATCTCCATTTTTGATATGGTTGCTTCTTTACCTGTTTGTCTTATGTCCAAAGCCACTTCGACAAAGTCATGGTTATGGCACCCAGACTCTCAAATCTTAATTTTGGTACTATAAACGATCTTACCAAATACGACCTGGTTGATGGTCTTCTAAAATTCAAATACGGAAAAGATCACCTTTGTTCTGCATGTGAGCGGGGAAAGAGCAAGAAAGCTTCTCATCCACCTAAAGTGGTTCCAAGTAATCATTCCAAGTTGGAATTGCTTCATATGGATTTATGCGGACCAATGCGGGTAGCATCGATCAACGGAAAGCAGTATATTCTTATGATTGTTGATGATGATTCTCGATTCACATGGGTATATTTTCTTCGCACAAAATATGAGACTCATGAGATTATAAAGAATTTCATTGCTCGAGTTCAGTTAAATTACAATGCTAGATTTCATAAGATTCGCACTGACAATGGTGTTGAATTTAAAAACGCAACTCATAAGGCTCATTATGAAAAATTAGGTATTATGCAACAATTTTTGATTGCCCGTACGCCTCCATAAAATGGTGTTGTTGAAAGACGAAATCGAACTCTTGTCGAGGCAGCACACACAATGCTTATCTTTTCACGATTACCCAAATTTTTTTGGGCCGAGGCAGTTTCCACTGCTTGCTTTACACAAAATCGGTCGATAATTCATACAAGGTACAACAAAACTCCATACAAACTTTTGCATGGCAGAAAACCAAATGTGGAGTATTTTTATGTGTTTGGTTTATTGTGTCATCCAACAAATGACCGATATGATCTTGGAAATATGAAACCTAAAGCATACATTGGTATCTTCATTGGTTATTCAGAAACATCCAAAGGGTTTCGAATTTATAACCGACACACCAAAAAGATTATGGAAACCATCCATATCAAATTTGACGAGCTTACAGCAATGGCTTTTGAACATGACAGTTTAGAACCCGATCATCAATGATGATTCATCAGTAGAATCCCTGAATATTCTATCTAAAGAAGATTTAGATAATTTGTTCGGGCCAATGTACGAAGAATACTTTAAGAAGAGGTCTTCTGCATCGTCCATCAATTCCGCTGCACAACAAGTTCATAATCATGAAGACTCACCTTCGACATCTTTAATCATTATTGAAGAACACGAGACTCCTCCCATTGTAACTACATCTAAAGAACAAACTTCTCCAATCTCTTTGACTGAGGCTGATGAATTAAATCAAGAAGACTCTACAGATTTTAATGGTAATACAATCTTTGTTACATATGATGCTCCAAACTTTGAATAGCTCTAGACCCATCAAATATGCATGAGTTCCACCAAGTACAACCCTCAACACATATTTGGACTAAAGCTCATCCTTTGGAACAAGTAATTGGTTACCCATCCAAACCTGTAATGACTTGACAAAGACTTCAGACTGATTCTGAGGTATGCATGTATGCATTAACCGTCAGCACTCTTGAACCAAAGAACATCAAAGAAGCCATGTCATGTCATAGCTGGATAGAATCAATGCAAAATGAGTTGAATCAATTAGAGAGACTAGATGTTTAGGAACTAGTTCCTAGACCAGATGGAAAGAATATAATTGTTGTCAAATAGCTCTGGAAGAACAAAAGTGATGCAGAAAATATTGTTATTCGAAACAAATCTCATCTTGTGTGAAGGGTTACAAGCAGGAAGAAGGCATCGATTTTGAGGAATCCTTTGCTCATGTTGCTCGTCTTGAAGCCGTTTGAATGTTCGTTACTTTTGCTGCACATAAAAACATTACAATCTTTCAAATGGATGTCAAGACTGCATTTCTCAATGGTCCATTGAAAGAGGAAGTTTATGTTAGCCAACCTGATGGATTTGTCAATCCAAACTTTCCAGACCATGTCTACAGGTTGAAGAAAGTCCTATACGGTCTCAAACAAGCTCCACAAGCATGGTATGACAAACTGTCTTCATTCCTAATTGAACACCATTTTACTAAAGGTATTGTTAACCCGACTTTGTTTACACGACGTCACGGGGGAGACATATTACTTGTTCAAGTATATGTCGATGACATCATTTCTGGGTCTACAAATCTAGATTTTTCAAAAAGATATGCAATTCTTATGAAAAATAATTTTAAAATGTCTATGATGGGTGAACTAAAGTTCTTTCTTGGACTTCAAGTTCATCAATCACCCCGTGGCATATTCATTAGTCAGTCACAATACGCAATTGAGCTTATAAAGAAACATGGTATGGATGAATGCGTCTCCATGAGCACACCTGTGGCCACTAAGAGACTGGATACTAATTTACAAGGCACTCTTACTGACCAAATGACTTATCGTCGAATGAGTGAAGGGCTCATGTATCTAATAGCCAGTCGCCCAGATATTGCTTTTGTACTTTTGTTTGTGCTCGTTATCAAGCACGTCCTATGGTCTAACACCTTAAATAGGTTAAGCGGATCTTTCGGTACCTAAGACAATCCTATAACATGGGCCTATATTATCCAAAGGATTCTGGATATGAACTAATTTCATATTCAGACGGATATCATGCAGGATGTAAAGACGACTGCAAAAGTACATCACGAGGCTTACAATTCTTAGGTGAAAAGCTCATGAGCTGGAGTTCTAAAAAGCAAGATTGTACTGTGATGTCTACAACTGAAGCTGAGTATGTATCATTGTCTGCGTGTTGTGCACAAGTTATCTATATGCGAACACAATTACTGGACTATGGATACAAGTACAAAAGAATACCGATGTATTGCGATTCAAAGAGCGCTATCGCTATTTCATGCAATCCGGTTCAGCATTCGCGTACAAAACACATAGACATCTGGTATCATTTTATTAAAGAACATGTTGAAAAGGGAACGGTGGAATTATACTTTGTCAAAACAGAATACCAACTTACGGATCTATTTACTAAAGCTCATCCTAAAGAATGCTTTGAGTATTTAGTTCATCGCATTGGTATGAGATGTATGACTCCAACACAGTTGGAAAGTCTGGCAAAGTTATCTTCTTAAAAAAGATCATACATCAAACTTGTAAATAAATTTTTCAAAAACAAAATAAAAAATTGAAAAATATAAAAACCCAAAAACATTTTCTTGATGATTTTCAAAAACAAAAATCAAATACAAAAAAATAAAAAATAAAAAATGTAAAAGGACAAAAACATAACTTAATCAAATTCACATGTCTTCTCATTACAATCAGATTCATGATTCGATATTTTTCTTACAATTGCTTTCATTGTCAATATTGGATCATGATCTGAGGGAGAGTT